>VYZS01097096.1:0-11838 GCA_013400695.1 Neodrepanis coruscans
AGTAGTAGTATAATGATACATGTAGAATGCCTCTGACAATGTTACCCAAAAAAAGCCTCTTTATACCTCTTTGAATATAAAGAGACTTTAAAAATCGATGTAAATGAAACTGTAGTGTAAATGAAAGTCCAAATTACAGTCTATAATACCTCATGTCCCACTTGAGCTTTTCTGTAACTTTGTGAATTGCCTGGAAACTTTAGCTCAGCTGTACAAATAACAGGAAGAATCATCAGAAAAAGAAGAATAACAGAGGGGTTATTAAGCCAGATACTTGAGAAGGGAAGTTTTATTTTTAGCTTTTTAGCTATGAAGTTTTATTTCACAAGCCACTTCCATTGAACAGACTTGGCACACCTTTTGTAAGTGATGGCTTCATACACAGCTCCCCACGTTTGGAGAGCAATGAGTGAGGTAGGTAATCAGGATCTATTTTTGCTAGCCAGAGACACTCAGAGACAAGAATGTGTTGGAGTTTTCTACTGCTGGAATATTCAAAACCTCTCCTTTTATCCCAAAACATAAGAAGACATCTCAAATTTGCAACACTGTGCTCTACTTTATTGTTTAAAGGTATATCCACTCTAAAGTAAGAGGATTCAAGTGAAAATGTGAAATACAGCTTGTGAAAGTTCTTCAGAAATACTCACTGGTTATAATATAAATAGGCCTGTGATCTGTGTTATACCTTTCTAAAATCCCAAGGGTTTGTTGTTGAAACATGTCTTGTTTTTATCCGGGCAACCATTAATATCTCCTCTTATTTTAGGGAAGTGTCTTCAACATCTTCTCCTCCTGTTGCTCCCAGTGCTGCACATCATGGGGTCACAATCTCCTTGTGGAGATCTGGATGTCACAGTCTACTTCAGAAGTTTTAAAACTGGGTGCTGGATGATTGGCCTCACTCCAGACTGGAGCAGACCTTTTCCTGAGCATAGCAATTCAGCAGCCCTTCTATTGTATTGACATGGAGGAGTCAATGAGACACTGAAACGTAGATGTGGTACCTGATAGTACCAGGCAATCCTGCTTGCCTGGGAGAAATACTGGCTCCTCTCCAGGAGCTGGAGAATCTGCACTTAGCCTCCAGGAAAAGACCTGCTTGCAACCATTCTCATGTTTAACATGAACAAGGAGCATTTCCACATGTCCCATTCAGATACAAGGCACTGCAGCTCTGAGCATCCTGGTGTTTTCTTCATTTTAAACACCCACCACTCAGATGAGCAAGAGGATGTAACCTTGATTGTGGTGAAAAGCTGCACTTCACAGTCATTTCCTGGCTGGTGCCTGTAGTGACAGAGTGCACTGTGATGAGCAGGTCCCTTTGGGTCGCCTGTGTACGTGGCCATCAAGTTTTGCCGCTGTTTGCAACAAGTGGAAACCTCAGCTGCTACAGCAGCACTACTGATCTTGCAGCCAAGCTTCCAAAAGCTTCAGTGTTCTTTGGAATTTGGGCCCTCCTCCGCAATATGGCTGTAAATTCATTTTTCTATCCAATTGAGTAGCCAAGCAGGGCATTGCTCAGGTCTTGAACTTGGTCCCTGGCACAGCTCCTTAGGCTGTGAGAAGGATCATTGCACATTGCTCCTCTCGAGCTTCCTCCGAACTTCAGAGTGTTTCCAGATGGATGGAGGGCTGCCACAGTGCAGCAAGGAGAGACTGTGTATGGGAGGGGGACTCTGTGATCCTCTCTGCCACCCCAAAAGACATGTGGGGCTTTAGCCTTGACAATTCCTGCTTTTCAGAAAGGGTTGCCTTCCATAAGGTTTGATTATGGGAGGATTTTTTTGCTTGATTTGTTTGATTTGTTCAGTATCAAATCGAATAGACTTGTCCTTCAAAGCTGGGCTAGCAGCTCTCTAGAACTTTCTAATGGTCTGGCATGGCAATAGCTAATGAGAGGCTGTGATTTACTGCATGTGTTGCTGCTTTCTCTGCCTGCTGTGATAAACTCAAGGACTGCACAATACAAATGTGAAGGCTTAGGGAAATTTGTGTGACCTGTATTGAATGTGTAGATGCAATGAGCAAATCTCAGTTTGCCTTCAGATATTCTCTGCTGTACTTGGACACATACAGAAACCCAGGCATCACATTTGGATCTTCTTGGGCATCTGCAGGATCCACCCTGACTGTATGAACACAAAGCTTTCTAAAACATAACAGATAACATTTATAGAATAGTAGGGTCAGAGTTAGTGGAGTTCTTGCTAAATTTTTCTGGGAACCAGCTAAATCACACTTAATTCATGAGTTCTAGCTTCTCTTTAAAGTGAATTTCCTGTTCTTTATTTCTTTGATGTAACGAAATGGGATGGATTTCCAATTGCTAGAACTCATTTCAGCTCCACTCATTTTAGTGAACTTTGATTGGCTTACCCTGGCCGAAAATCTGGCTTGCTAATCTCTGAGTTTTACATATTTTACTCAATTTCCTCTTTCCTTTCAACTTCTACACTTTTTCCTTTTAGACATATTTTCCAGCACTTTGCATCCTTCTCTCTTTTGGTTTATTAAAACAACCTTCATCGTTTTCTTGTTTTTCCTTCCAATCTCTCCACACAGCTCTCTTATTTTTTTCCTCCCTCCTATTGCATGTGGAGGGAAACCAAAGTTTCTTTGGTGCACAGAAAAATATCAAGAGAGAGTTTGCTGCAAGAGGGGATTCATCAAAAGGGGTTTTATGAATCACACAGTATGTGCAGGTGACATCATTTCACAAGAAAACTTGGTATTGCTTTTATACTTATGTCCAGAATCTTGTAAAATCTTCACTTTATGCCAGTATGTTCTGGTGTTCCTGTTTCCATTTTTTTTTCTTTAATAATACAGGCTTTTTTTCCTTGCAGTTATCCAGCATAGGAGAGTTAGTTGATGATGGTGTGACAAGAGTGTATTTTTTCCCTAAGTTAGTTTAGCTAAAGAGAAATGTGTCAGATAGGCAATGAGGGGAGATAGTTCTGCTCCTTAAAACTATGATATTCAGAAAATTGTACTCTCCATGCCTTTGAATATACTTACCCAATGCCTGCCGTATTCTGTGGCTTTACTCCTTGAAGTCCCCCTTGAATCAAATTCAATAGTATGACATGGATGAACTTCAGAAAGCAGAAGGCAATTGCAAAGGCAAGACAGAAAGACTCTCTCTTTATCACCCTCTGCAAAGGCAAAGCTTTTGTCTGAATCTGAGAAAACACCCAAGTACATGTGCAATTTTACTTGCTCGAGAAATCCCATTAAAATAAGTAAAATTAGTTGCACAAGTGAAGTCACATCATGGTGTTTGGCAGCAACAGGCAGTGCTGCAAGAGACAGAAGAATGAAATGGGAAAGAATGATGACTGAGAACTTTGACCCATTAAAAAGCCATAATATTTCACCTAATAATTCCAGGGAATACATTGTATGTTTTCTCTCTGAAACTTTCACACCATTGAAAGTAAGAAGATGCTAAAGTCCACCAAATACTGCTTTAATTTTGTATTTGCTTGCAATGCTTGTCTTTTTGTCTCATTCTTAATTTATTAGAAACCATGGAGTTTGGACTTTTTCTGCAGTGATGCTTTTGACCTAATAGAATAAAGCAAAACTGTCATTTTTGCCTCAACTCTAACAGTAAATTATTTCCACGTATGTTCTTTATTAGTCACTTGTTTCCTAGTCAGGAAAGTTATGGCTCAGGGGAGCTGCCCTGGAGTCATGGTTTGTTCTGAGGATTGGTTTTCCCCATGCTTTAGCTTCTTCTCTTGAAATGACAGACTCATCACTTCTCAGCATCACATGCCCAATGTCTCTGAGTGCCCTTATAAACCTTCATAAAAAACCATTCTAACATTAGCCATACCAGGCAACCTTTTACCTTTTTTTTTTTTCCCTTTTGGTTCTTCCTCAGAAGCTTGAAGGAAAAAGGAGAGGGAATGATAAGATTCTTGTGACAGCAGAGAGGGGTTTTTCCTATATTCCTGTTGCTGTTCCTTCTGGTTACATCCAGAGCTCTTCCTTATCAGCATATCTAGATTTAAGATATCATTTTCTCCTAGATTAGGTTGGCAGAAGTTTCTGGCTGTTGTTTTGCTCTCATTCTTGATTTCCTTGCCTCATTGGTTTTGAACTGGGGACTCCCCTCTTTTTATGTGGCAGGGTGGTGTCAGCTGGATTTCTCTCAACTCTGTTCTTCAAGACCACAGAGATCTTGAGCAGTGATGACTTTTCACCTCTCCTATTTCCATCTGTGGCACATGGTTTAATCCCCTGTGTACTTAAAGTGCCATAGTCTCAATTTCATCTCTGAGCTTAATATACTGGTGTCCGGGTGAAACTTAATGGGCTGTGCTACCCAGGAGGACAGAGCAGATGATCTAGTTGTCCCTTCTGGCCTCCAACTTTATGGAGCCTGCCTAACTGGTATTATGTCATAAATCAGAAGCAACAAATCAAGTGAGAGACCACAGTCTCTCCTACACACACACCTGCTGACCATAAAAACTGGAGAGGGAGAGGGAGAGGCTGAGTGATGAAGGGATAGAGCAGCTTTTACACAGGGGTTGCCAGTTCAAATTCAGCCATGGATGACTGAAAGTTTTTACTGACTAGAGGCTTTGGAGCAGCCTTTGTGAAATGAGGTTGGTGGCCTCTGTCCATATCCCAGTAAGCATAAAAAAGTCAACACCCTTTTAATAGTTCCCATAAACTAGCATAGGATCTCATTTTTAGAAGTTTTATTCATATCAGTGCATGGGTACCTTGGCTGAATGGTGATTTCCCTTATGATGTTGACTGGTTTGTGTGACAAACAAGGATGTTTGTTTTTCAGAAGTGACAGTTTCCCAGAAGCCACAAGTTCTTACTGAATTGTGCTGGGCTGCACTGCCGTGCAGAAAACAGTAAACACAGAGGCTCCAGAAGCACCTTGTCATGTTAAATTCATATTCTTAATTTCTTTTGTTTTGAGTATACAAAACTTTCACCATGAAAACAGCTTCATGGAAATTTTCTGATGATTTTTTAAAAAAATAAGTAAGTAAATCTTTGGAACAGATCCACAGCAATTATTTTCTTTTTCAAACTGATTTGAAAATTGAGAACTCACACAGTCAATTTCCCAGGAAAAAAGTATAGCTGTGCTCATGCTTCTAACCTGAAGTAGTCAGATAGTCCACGAAACTTATTTAAGAGGCTGAAGTAACAGTATAAAACCAGACAGTCCCACACTGTCCAGTTGACATTAATGGGACATATGTAGTCACCAAGACAATTCATCCATCCCATGCCTTGTCTCTGGCTGTTTCCTGGGTCCTGAGATACTCTAACTTACATACACAGAGAGACATCATATGATCCATGAGAATGTTAGCAGGCCTTCAGCCTATTCCCTGGATATTTCCAAGCACTCCTAAGAAAACAAGATTAACTGTTGTGGAGGGGATGACCTGTTTTGGCTGGTCACAAGACATATGCACAAGTATCTTGGTACATGTGGATGCAGGAGTCTCTTCGCTACGACTAAAAGAAGCTCTGAGGACACAGTGCTTAGCCAGTCAGGTTGGATCACAAACGTAGTGAACAGGTCATTTTGGGGGTATGAAGATGCTGGAATTCAATTTTCAGCTTGCAGTTCCCACCTTCTTAATTTCTTAGTTCAAGAAATGTTCTGCCTGAGTTGAAACTTCCAAGGAGAATTTCTGCATGGTGGATTTTTTGCAGATCAGCTTCAAATGAATTTCTGCAGAGTAGCCATCCCATAGCCATGACAACAGATTATTACCATTTAGCATTTCAGAATTGAAAATCTTCTTAATCACTTCCTAATTAACTAAAGTCTCTGTAACATTGTATAGGAAGAATGGTTTAAACAGACATATATATATGTTTCATGAAAAAAAGCAACTCCATGAAATATCTCCCCTTAAGTTTCTGCATTCCACTCACTAGGACTAATCAGAGGCATGTGGTTTTTTACATGTTCAGAGTATATTACAGAAACTAGTTCACAGAGATGCAATTCAATGATTCTCTAGGTATTTTCTGTATCTATTCAGTATCAGAGTAGGCAATTACACAAATTAATTGTTCTCGTGAGTCACTTTCACAGCGATAACACAAAGATTGAATGCAACAAAACTACAAACTATGGCCAAGTGCTTCCTCGACAACCATTTAATTCTTCAGGCAAATATACAAATCTCATCCATATAAGAAACATCCTCTGCCACAGAAAGATTTTGCAGGGCATTTGAGTAAAATCAGATAATGGGGTTCTGTCAACCCCCTCTTTCCCCACCCCCAATGGCTCCGTCTTTGAACTTGTGTCATTTCGCGGGCCCTGGCAGGTGGCACATGCACAGCTTGCACAACAATAGGTGGTTCAACCCTGGCACGCTGCAGCTGTGCATGTTTGGTCCACAGGTGTTTAGCTTTGTGTCAGCTCGCCAGCCAGCTGCAGCCAAATCTGTCCATTGTCCCTGAGCGGGGCTGGCGAGGGTCAGGAGAGAAGTGTAACGCTGGCAGTTGTTGCCCCGAGAACGGGAGAGAGTAATTCTGCCATTAATCCTTCCCAACCAGCTTGCCCCTCGAAGCAGCCCAGCCCCTGACCGTGCAGGGATGCTGGAACAAGAGAGGGTCTGCAACCCGTGGCTTCTTCGGGTGGTAGGTGATGCCTTTATGGGCACAGGTGCCATTGTGGTGCCGAGTGTTTCCCCGTGGAACACCTGCTGCAGGACCCCGACGGCTCAGTGATATATATGCAAACATGAATCTCATTGACCAAGAGTTGAACTCTAGTAAAAATCACTTTATGGCCTTCTTTGTGATCATTGCAATGAATCCAGATTTCTTCTGGGTCTTTTTTTTTTTTTTGCTCAGGCAAATAGGTTCCCAACAGCAAAACAAACACTTCTCTCTTCCTGAAACCCAGCTCGCAGCTCATTCAGTGTGAAAAACCACACTATGGAAAACCATTAAGTGGGTGACTGCCTGTCCTCCCTGCCAGATTAACAAGCCTGTGTTTCAGAAGAGCATATTGACATGCATTAGAAAGAGCTCATGAAGTCTGAACTTAAACTTGAGACAGGGAAAAACAATTTAAAAATTATTACTTCTGGTAATCTGAATTTCTACTTTCATCTCCAACACTTATCACAAGCTTCATTTAAGCTAAGAACCATACCTTAAATAGATTTTATTTTCACTATTTTCTTTTAAAAAAAAAAATCATAAGAAAAAAAATTGTAAACTGGTTTCTTAAAACAACATGAATGATTTGCAAATCCTAGTCACATATTATTTCACCCCTCTAATTAAAACCAAATGAACTCTGCCAGCCTTTCTTCCCTTAAGAATTAAATCATTAATGAAATTAGGAGAAATGTTAGCTACTGTTACTGGTAAGATGGCTTGGTTGTTAAACATGTCTTTCCCCATCAAAACACGCTTCATAAAGACACACAAGTTCCCACAGTTTTTTGATGGGTGTTTTGTCTCCATGCAAAACTACTTATCTGTGAGTTGTATTTCTTGCTTACAGTACAGACTCTGCCATGGAAAGCCGACTATTCCTGCTGCATCCATGAATAAACAGGCAGGCACACACTTGTAAAGCCACTATGACAAGTTAATGCACAAACAACCCTCAGGCTTGCACCTCCCAGTTCCAAAATGAGCAGTACTTGCTAATTTTTATTGTTCACATGCACATGATTCCTTAGCAGTCAAAGTTTGTTCCTTTATTCCTTTATTCCTACATACTCTTTTCTCTCAATCGTCTTTGAACTTAAAAAATTGCACAGTCCACTCCTCCATCAGAGCAGAGATGCTTCATTTGTTTTGTTCATTTTAGAAGAGGAAAGTTTGTGAACATTTTCAGTGAGAACTGTCTGCTTGTGAAAAGTTAACAGTCTGAGAACTAAATCCTTCTCTTTATTCATCTTCTTAGCCATCTCATGCTAGGTTGACTGTTAGACTTGATGATCTTAAAGGTCTCTTCCAATCTTGACTAATCTATGATTCTATGATTTAGAGGACTGGGCAAACAGATGCAGTGTCAGCTAAGATAACATGTATCTGTACAAGTGTTTGATTCAAGAGGATTTCTTACGGATAACAATTTCACAGGAACTGTTCAGAGAGGCGTTTATTTCATGAACTCACTCTCAAGCAACACTGCACTCCTGTGTATACCCAGGATACATCCTCCAAGGATCTTTTCTTAATTGCTTTAAAGGAAACTCTGCTAAAGAAATCGTATCTTGAGGGTTTTTATGGCAGCATGGATGTAAGCAGCATGGATGTGTTGTGTGGGTAGTGCCTTTACCTTGTTTTCTGTAAGGCATGTTGATAAGAAAAAAGGCTGGTGAAGGCAGAGGTAGTGTGGAGGGAATTGCAGCTCTGTAAACCGTATGAAATCCCCCTGGTCTGTGCTGGAGAAGGGTGCAGTAATGTGAGCCCATACAAGTATCTGCAGGCTCAGGTCACAGCAGGAGCAGAGGAGGGAATTCATTTCATCCCCATTCCTGTCTCTGTGGCCAGAGGATTATAGGGCTGGGCAGTGATGAGGCAGGAGCAGGTAAAGAATTTTTCAGCAGAAGCTGCTTTGCTCAACAAAACACTGGCTTACCACAAACATGATCTTTTGTTGGAATTTGTCATTGTCAGCAGCTTTGGTGGAGGGAAGGCTTTCTGCACAAGAGAGCAATATCTGCCCTGACAGAGATGCCACAGGCATTTCTGGGTTACTCCCTGTACTGACATTGAGCCTTATGCCAGAGAAGAGAGAAATTGGTGCAGCATCTCCCTATGGTGTGGAAAACTCATATTCAAGTTCTTGCCTTAAAAAAAGGCGTGATTTCATTTGCAAAGGTGGGAACTTTTAGCATCTTCATTACTATCATTCAACAAAAAAGCCTATTAAAATGCCTTTAAAATTAAGATAATCCCAAATGTGTGTAACTGATTCAACAAGGAAGTTTTGGATGAAGAGAGCATATATTTTGTCAGCTCAGAAAAGTTCCATTGCTCAGAGTTCTGCCATATGATTCATCTCTTAATTTGGGATTCCCAGGAACTGCAAAGAAGTCTCAATATCAGTTGGTGAAGTCAGACTATGACTTTGTACAATGAATTCATGTCATCTGTATACAAGGTAGTGTATGTGTATGGCAATATATATGTGTGTAATGCTTTCAACAACACAGGGAATCAGTAAAGTGCACACAGTCACATCTAAGGTGTATTCTAGAGATGTGATTGCAGCAACTGACTTTAAGCTAAATGTGTGACCTAGTCCAAGTCCCAGTGCCTCTTCCTCTTGCACATCTTTGCAGTTGAATTCCCTGCCACTGCTGCTCCACTGGCAGTGGTGAATGGGGCAGCTTTATCTTACCTTGGATATGTCTGCACCTGTGGTCATACCTTGGATTGCAGTGGTACCAACAGGGCAGTTCCTGCTCTGAGGAGCTCAGAGCCTGTTACAAAGGTGTGGAATATCACCAGGACCCAAAATTTAAAGTCAGAAAAGAGAAAAAAATTATTTTGATATTGTGTGACAGTCACTTCCTTGTACTGCTACTGAGTGGAATCTGAGACAAATCTCTCTTATGGGCTTTCCTCACCTTCCCCATCTATACGGTGACAGCAAAAGTGCAAAGCAACCTCGATGATTAATTATTAGGGTTAACTATTTATGCCACAAGGTGATCCAGGAGTACAGTGTCTCGGGTATAATGGGGAGAATGTGGCTGGAATGTAGACTGCCAGTGCTATCCCAGAAGGAGAGGCTGAGACAAAACTCTCTCTGGTGTTTTAGCTTTTCCTTAGCTCTGCCTTGCATTCATTTCCCCAAAAAATATTTTGGAATTATGTAATACCTTCCTCAGCTCGATGTTTTTCTCTATGCTGTCATCTTAATGACTGTACTGGCTTGCCAGTTTGCCATGTAGCAACTAATTGTAATGAGGTAATCAGACATGGATTAGATTTGCCTCCTATTGATCTGGGTGCCAGACCCAGAGTCCAGCAGCTCCCACAGGTGACCTGTTAATGTGGGTTTGCTCCTGGAACAGAGCACAACACAATACAGCAAAGAAGTGCAAGGGAAGCTCTATCATCCTACACTATCTCAGCTGTAATTATCAGGAAATTATGTCAGTGTGTGTATTAGATGCCAAGCCTATTTTGGCACCCTTAAAAAAAAAAAAAAAAACAGCTTGCCAAAGTACCTTTAAGAATTTGGCCTTGGGTAAAGGCCAGCATGAAGGCAATTGGCAGAGTCAGAAGCTCTACCAAGGGCCTCCTGAGTACCAGGGTGATGTCTTAGACATGAGTCTGCTTTTCTACACAAGGTCTGTTGGAACCATATGGCTCCTGTGTTCAACAGATAGTAAATCCAACCACAGAGTTTTGGAGAAATTAAAATGGCTCATGAATCCAATTTAGGAATCTGTCCCAGCAAAAGCAATGAGAGAAGGGTTCTGAAAATATCAAGAAAGAGCAATTCAGTATTCCTGTGTTGCTTACAGAAAGCTGAAATATTGTGTTTCATCAATCCTGAAACAAAACTTTATTTTTCTCCCCCCCAAAAAAAATCAAGACTTATTTCATTAAAAAAGAGAAGGAGGGCTTTAAAGAGATAAACTTCTGACAACAGAATGATACATTTCAAGCAAACCAAAAATAATTTTTTTAAGTTCCTCTATTTCATTATGAAATTCATAAATTCTCAATACATTGCAGATTGCACTTCCATCTTGGCGTCTCACCTTGTGGTATATCTATGGATTTTGCCAGGGTATTTTTCAAGACCTTTCTCCCCTCTCTCATACCACTTCCCTCACAAACCCAGCCCTCCACTCACCAGCCTCCCAGCTCTCCTAAACTGACGTTTTGTATTTAAAAGCAGAGCAAGCTGCCAATTTACTGCAGTTCTGAGCTGGAGCTCTTTGAAGAGACCCACAGACAGAGACTGACTGAATAACTCCCCAGGGATGCTGCAAGTCAGCTGAGCTGCTGGGAGGTTCAAGTGAGGTTGCCCATGAAAAAAAAACTAAAGAAGAAAAAAAAGAAAGATCAAGAACTGAAGCTGCGTAAAGGCAGATTGGAAACACTTCAGATAATTCCTGGGAAGTAAACACAAAAAAAAAAAAGGAGGAAAGAGAAAAATATGTAGGGAGAGTCTCACTGTTGGAAGCTAAACAGGGGGCACTCAGCTGTGGTCCTAATGGATCTGTGCAGATCATACTGATTACAAGGTATAAAAGATAATGAACTTTTCAGGTGTTTCCCACTGACAGACACTGAGGGCCAGCAATGCTCACATTTTCTGAGGACAGGGGAATGTTGGGGTACAAAGCTACTGCAGTCTTTTAGCTGTACTAAAGAGGCCTGTGATCGTTGAGAAAAGCTGTCTCTACAGACTTGGAAAATGACTGCTCTGCTCAGTAAGGATGTGCAACAGCAGAAAAGAAGCCCAAACAGCCTGCTGGTTGTAGTGATTGTGCCCCTGTGCAGCTTTGTTCATAAGATTTTTTTGCAGAGCCTTCACACCCTGGTGAATGGAAGAACTATTGCTACATGCAGATGCTACACATCTGCTACGTGTGCTCATGGCTCTGAAGGGTTCTTGGACCAGGTTATTCCTCATAATGCTGCTATTATAATTTTAAATGTCACCAAAGGCTGGCTTGGAAGCAAAAAGTATCCCTGAAGAACCATTCATAAAAATCCATGTGTATGGATCATGAAAATAATATTTCAGCTGCAAGCCCCAGTTTCACAGATAAACTAGGTCACTAAAAATAACACTTCTTTCCACAGTATTATAAAAGTTAAGACTGCAGTAGCTTT
>VYZS01097124.1:2775-20029 GCA_013400695.1 Neodrepanis coruscans
TGAAAAATTCCTGTATGCAGATAAATCAAAGAAATTAGGAAAGAACGATGTGCCTATAAGAGAATGTTGGGATGGATATACAGTATATGCTGCCATCTAACTTTCCCCTTATGCTCTTCTAAACTAACTAACATAGATGGTCAAACTGTGGCATAAAAACCCACCCACATGTGTTTGTTCATAAGATTTACTCACTTCAATCAGCAACTTAAAACAAAATTAAAAACAAGTTTCTCCAGGAGAAGAAAAAGCAATGAGCTTATGTTTTCTTTTATCCTTTCCTCTTTAAAGTTTTTCTACTTCATAAATTACTCTCACCACAAATGTTCTCATATTAAATGTAGAGAAAAGAACAAGATTATCTGCTTTGAATATCAGCAGACAGACTAATTTGTACAGATTCTCATCTGCCAGATGCTGGAAAATCTTCTTTCTGTGAAACTACGTTGAAGTACCCAAGCCAAAGGCTTGGACTTTTTTTGGAAAGAAGTGCTTGCAATGACTTATATGCTAGTTCAGGCTGCCATGTTGGTTTTGGATGAGACACAAGCCTCTTTTAAATGTTTTTTCCAAGAAAGAAAAATTGTCTTGTCAGTTCCCTGAAGTCCTGCTATGCAGGGCTCTATGGACAGCTTTTTTTTTTCTTTCCCTTTTAGCAGTTCTCTAATTGCTATCTTTCCTGAGCCTTTTAATTTGTATGTCATAGTATAAAGTTTTCTGTGGTTGCAGAAGTCCTTATTGAATGTCAGCGGTACTCCATGAAAACACCTGACTAAGTAGGACCCATCTAACCCTTGGGAGTTATTGACTGCCGCCTCCAAGGACGTAATTAACAAGTGGCAGAACTTGCCACATGGGTCATGTTTTACAAGATCCCACAGTATCGGTATTGATTATGATTTGATTAGATTAGGTTGATGGTAAACGCTTATTTAAGTTATGAGGTTTTCAGGCAAATAGTGAATATCCTGTCATCAACACCACCAATCACATTCTGAACACAAAAAAACCCTTTAAAATTGTAGTTATAATATGCAATACCTTGAGGCATGTATATATGCAAGAGGCTGAGTCTGCCAGAAAAAAAGCCTTGTTCCTGTATTTAACACCTTACGAGGTAAAAGCACAAATGAGTTCAACACTCTAAGAGGTAATTTTACATTAAAAAGAACAGCTTATGGAAACCTCTGTTCTGTGCATGCCTGCAAGCTAATGGCACATTTATAGAAGGTGGCAGCAAATACACCTGGGCTGCATACCATTCTTTATTGCCTTGACACTGACTCTAAGGAGACTTTCATCAACTTGTACAAGGAAGAATGTTAATTTTTAGTCCCCAAAATATGTAGGTGTTTCTTTGAATCCTAAAAATTCCATGCATCTGTCAGAAAATTTCTGTTTTATTCAGCAAAGATAGAAGAAGGCAAGGGGATTTTGCTGCCCAGGCCAGGATGTCTGTTGCCCTTTAGATTTGCCACAGCATTTGAGATATCTGCACACATCTGCAGACATGACAGAAGACCTACCATAGACCACGCTTTTACAAAGCTGCAGCTGAAGAGAATCCTGAACTATCTCATATATCTCTTGTTGCCTAGGGTCAGCCAGCTGAATTTCACTCATTTTTTATTTTCATGTGCTGCTTGTATTTTCTAATGTCTTCTGATCCATTTTTTCCTCCTTCCGTGTCTTATTCTTACTCCGTTAGTAACAAAGTTGAACAAATAACTTACTTACTTATTTAAATCATTCTTAATTTCTTATTACCAACATTCCAGTACCTGAAGGGGCTTACAAGAAGGTTGGAGAGGGACTTTTCACATTGATATGCAATGATAGGAAAACAGTGAATAGCCTTAAACTGAAGAAGGGTAGATTTAGTTTATATATTAGGAAGACATTCTTGACTTTGAGGGTGGTGAGGCACTGCAACAAGATTTTCCAGAGAAGTTGTGGACTCCCCATGGAGTCTATGGGGCTATGCTGGATGGAGCTCTGAGCAACCTGGTCTAGTGAAAAGTTCCCTGCTCATGGCAGAGTGGTTGGAGCTAGATGATCTTCAAAGTTCCTTCCAAACCAATTATTCCATGATTCTATGATACTATGAAGATATCCAGTTTTCTTTGTGTTTTCATGCAAGTTTAGAAAATTATCTTTAAAATACTCCTTACAAATTCATGCTAGGATTTCCTCCTTCTTCCAAAGCTGCACATTTGAGACTAACAGAGCAATTACTGGATACTTGCAAGATTTTAATCTCCTTTGTAAGCAGCTCAAAGACAGTCAACAATAGCATGATACAGGCCACATTTCTTCCTGTGAACAACACAAGTTACACAGAGCTTTGAGAATACATTATAAACCTATGTCTAGAGACAGAATTTAAGTAATATCACTTAATTGCTGTATTTGTTGATTCTGANGAAGACATTCTTGACTTTGAGTGTGGTGAGGCACTGGAACAGGTTGCCCAGAGAGGTTGTGGATTCCCCACAGGTGTTTAGGACCAGTCTAGATGGGGGTCTAAGTAACCTGGTCTCGTGAGAGGTGTCTCTGCCCCTGTCAGGGGCATTGGAACTGGATGATCTTTAAGGTTCCTTCCAACCAAAGCCATTCTGTGATGCTGTGATTCTATAAAGCAGGAAAAATCTAACAGAAAGAGATGAAAAAGAAGATAAAGAAACAAAAGGAAAAAAATGGAAAATTTCTTGATTTTAAAAAGTCCAAAGAAAAATAATAAAAACTCTAGAAACATTTACAACAAAACACTTTCCTTCACTTAAAGTGACTTGCAGTTTCTTCTGATCCATTATACCTGCTAATGCCTGGAAAACTCTCCACCTCATCTATGCATGCTTTTTTCCCTATAACATCCTGGCAGATTGATTCCAAAGCCTTGTGCCCCAAGTGAGCTGGTGGAAATAGTTCAGTGAAGCTTCTCATAAGGCCCAGGGTAGAGCTTCCTCCATGGTCTGGAAGGCAAGTTAAAGAGGCATGAATGGTGATCCTATTGCTGACCTTCAGAATGGCCCCCGTTGCCCCACTTCATCCTTACTGGGATAGGAGGAAAGAGAAATGAACCCCAATGCAGTGTCAGGAAAGCTCATGTCAACTATTTTGAGTGCAAGTCCTCTGAGCTGCCTGCAAGAATTATTTCAAAACCTCATCTGAGACAAGAGCTGGTTTTACTGGCAAATGAGCATAGAAAATGAGAGTAGAAATTGCCCTTCTAGCAGGAAAGACAGCAGATCTTCAGACTGTGAAGTCTGTGGGTGTTTGTGTGTGTATATGTGCAGCAGGGGAAGAAGAAATAATTTACTGCTTTCCAAAAAGCAGCAGATGGATCTAACTCCTTGATATTGGAAGCGTTTGGTCCTAGAGTTGTTGATTTGACTTGACTCTCTCTTTTCAGGACTCAGTGAAATATTATGGCCCCAGGCCCTACATGAAGCTCTGGAAAAGCAGTGGGGCTCAGTGGCTGAGGATTTGGGGCTCTCCACAAGCCAAGGCTTGCGTGCCTCTTTCTAGGGAGGCTCAAAGAGAAGTTACCAAACTGCTTTGAGAAGTCAGACCATGAAAAAAAAAATTAACCTGGACTCCCACAAGCCTTTCAAACCCAGGCACATCCTGAAACATGACAGGCTCCAGAAGGTAGATACATGCAGTTCACTCAGGTACGGAAATCTGCGTTACGAAACTCCTTGTTGCCTTCATATTACAACATCTTTAATTTCTTTTTTCCTCTGAGGTTTTATCTTCTCTTGGGAACAAGGTACTGCCAAATCTCAGGTGCTCTACCATTAGGGTTGCCTAGCTTTGATGCAACATCATTGCTCTGATAAACCTGACACTGAGGGCCCTCCTCTGCCCTTCAGGCAAACATGTAATAGCCCTCTGTTTGCTGCATAGTTGGCAACTGAAATGGGAGAATCTGACAAAGAAAGCATCTGTAGCTCTGGTTAAGATAACAGGCCAACTGTCAAGGGTAATCTGATGACCTCATCAGCTTTGAAGATGTTGGTAGGTGGGAAATAACAGGGAGTTTTGCACTCATCTCTGTGACTATCACCTTCCTCACTCAACCCTCCTGTTGTCTTGCCCAGCTCTCACAGACATATGCATCCAGGCAGGGCAGAGGAGGCAGCTGTATTTCTTCTGCAGTATGGGCTGTTGGGTCAGCAGTAATTCCACCTCTGCCAGTGCCCTCTCATGCTGTGTGCAGTCTGGGATGAAGCAGGGGAAACCCAGACTCAGCTGTGCCATGATCTGTGCAGCTGCAGCCAGCCACGGACTGCTGCTGCTCAGAAGCAAGGAAAAGTGGCACAGCCACTCTTCATCAGCATCTCTGTGGTGTAGCCCCTAATCCTCCACACATGTTCTACCAGGCAAATTATCAAAGCAAAGCTGTGACTATCAGCAAAGACTCTCCAGCATCCTTGTGTGATAATGTTCCGTTGTTTTCACAGTCTCTACTTGAGCCAAGTTTACAAAAGCAGGCAGAAAGCAATCCAAAAGTAAGCACAAGAGAAACACATAAATCAGAAGGTACAGACAGATTCTCTCCCTACACAGACTGACTGGTCATGAAATGGCCACCAGCAGAGCTGGCACACCTTCCTGCCATGGAAGTGTTCTGGAAAGAGAGGTTGTCACCATGCTGTAAACTCCTCATGGCATGGCACATCTTCCATCCCTCTGACAGCACAAAGCATGACAGGGGGAAGCAGAGGGATAGTGCCTAGCTGACCCCTTTTGGCACCCCCTAAACATAAACATTTATTAATAACACAATAAAGAGTGACAAAAAAGAGCAGACCCTGTGAAACAGTGCAAGTTACCTGCCAACTGAACCCTAGCAGCAGCAACAATAAACATGGTAGAAGTAGAAATTATCAAAGACAACTTGGGAGGAAACCACAAGAAATGGCAGTTGAGCCTTATTAGTGCTATAAATCATAGAACTGGTTTCAGTTCCTGCAGCTCCTCACAAGCTGTATGACGCTGTCTCTTGCACAGCAAGCAATAGGGGTCTGCACTGCCTGGAGGCACAAAACAAAGCAGGCGGGGAAAAGCACCGCTTTTTACCAAAGTAATTCTTAATTTAATTGTAAATCAAAGGCAGGGGGGTTGTGTTGCTGTCTGTGAGGGATGAAGAGTAGAGAGAGACATGTGTGAGGTGGGAGAAACATGGACCTTCTAGGGTCTGGAAACTTCTATAAGTGCGTGTTTCGGGCAGACATTCTCACAAGGCTATCTGCTGGCTTGTTTACTTATTTATTTGAAGATCTGCCGCCTCTGTGCTCTGTGTTTGTCTGGTTGTCCTTAAAGCCATTGTACATCTTGAGCTTTTTTTCTGTAGGGGTGATTTTGACAAAGGGAGTTATAATGTTTGATTGTTCCTCTGACTCTCCTCTGAAGTGGAAGGGCAGAGGGAAGGGTTAGTCCACCTCACCTCTAATTTTAACAGTATTTGAAGCTTCTTGAAGCACGCAACTATTTTTTCATCTGGGACCCTCCTATCTCCATCCATTGATGTGAGCCATTGATTCTCCTTTTTTTCCTGCGTAGAAAATTCATTCTATGCTGAATTCTCTGAGCACAACTTTAGACTCACCAATAACCAGTGTTATCTACCTTGTTCGAGGAAGCAATGAACCTAGAATTAAATAATTCTTACGTAGTATTATTTAAGAGCCCACAATGTGCTCAGCATGGTAAGGGACCAAACATGGAGACAGACATGGTCTCTAGACAAATACTTTCACCCTAGAAAAATCTGTCACTAGGGAAAATTCTGGCTTCCAGGAGTAGCTCCAGAGCGTTTAAAGAAAGTCCCCAACCCAGAGCAAAGTTCCAGGCATTAAATTTTGTTTTTAAAGAATGCCTAAACCACAGCACCCTGATCATTAAGTGATTCCTTCTGAACTACTGCATTGCAAGAAATACCTAGTAAACACATAAGCCCAGCAGGTAGCACAAAGTGGAACAGCCAAACAAATGACAAAGACTCAGATCGGAGGCTCTAAGAAGTTCAAAGGAGAAACAAGTGAAGTTCTCTGTCTTACTAGGTTTGCTTTGCATTTGAATTATTGATTATCTTCTCCCAGTCAGTAAGAAGACAAGAGTCACACAAGTCCAATTGCTTTTGTTCTCAGTAACCAGTTCTTAAACCATTTCACATGAAATACAGCAAAAGCTTTCACAACCTCATGCTCAGACTAGATGAAGGGATTATGTGCAGGTCTTCACATTAGGAGAGGAAGCACCAACAGGATGGTGAAGTCTGATTACAAGACATGCATGCAGGCACTGCAATATGCTCTAGCTTGCTTCTGTCCTCTGCATGTCTGAAATGCTTATAAGTAAGGAACCACTGGTAGAAAAATGATAAATATGAGACAGTACTTTTGTCCTGTCTTGCGTTACTTTCCTGCAGCGGCACTGAGTTTTTGGGATAGATTCTCTCAAAAACTGAGCTGTGCTGTGCAATAGCACAACTTCAGAGGAGCTTGCTATCAGCCTGAAACCTTGTTTGGTCCTTGATGAAACCACTTCAGCTGGAGACGTCTTAAAAAGTCTAAAGCAACCCACTCTTCCAGTCAGACAGGGAAAACATAGGTTCTGTACTGCCAGCAGCTACCCAGAGTGAAAGGCATAGCCCAGATGGACCATTTCCAGACCACAGGTACCATGTGTAGCTGGGGCAGAAGCACAAGGTGAGTTGTTCACACTTCTGAGTGTTAAGCAATCAGCATAAAATTGTTCTTGTAGAAATACTTCTGTGCATTCACTGAGGTGCAGGAGCTGGTTTGGTCTGTAGGCTTGTGTGAGGCCAGAGAGAGACAGATTTGCAGCCTGGCCCTGGCAGGGGACAGCATCTGACACTGACTTGGTGATCACAGACTATGCCACCCCCTGCCAGAGGAAGACGTCCTAGCCATCCCTGCCTCCTGCCACTAGTTCTCAGTCTGAGGTCATCTTCATCTTTGGCTTCACAAGAACTGATCTGTCACAGACACTTTTTTCCTTGGTGAATTTTAATCTAGACTAATCCCTTCATTCAGGTCACTGTGTGGCCTCAGATGCTTTTCCATCCAGCAAGTGAGTGAGCAGTGGGAAGCAAGACCAGGCAGCCAGCAGGAGAGTGTTCTTCTGCTTACTACAGCAATTCTTTATTGCCATGGTGACTACAGGGATTTTTGGGGGTTTTTCAAAGGGTACTTCTGATGTACAGGACAGAATATTCAAGTCCTGTCTCTCTGAATATGGCTCACAGTGAACTTGTTTTCCTAAGTAAGAAAAACTCAAGTGAACCTTTCTCACGGACATGGACCAACCCCAGTCTCTACTAACATGCTTATTTGTTATAGACAACCTCATAAAGCTTTTAGGGCATATGGTATGCACTCCATAGTCATGTTGAGAACACACCTTATGTTGACTCTGGTGGCTTGCCAAATTTATGGGTGTAAAGCTAATCTATCCCACTGTCTGAAGTCCAAGGTAGCCTGGACTTCTTGCACTTGTGCTGTAGAACAACCTACAGCAATACATCAGATACCGAAACATTTTGTGTGCAGCTGCTGTTGCTGGTGACTGGCAAAGCAAACAGTTAGAGGACATTTGGCTTTGTTCTGACTCAGTCTGGTATATCTTTTGTGTGTGTGACCACTACTTTCAGTAGCAGTAGCTATATTTGTCTGCTTGAAATGAGTGTGAAGCTCAAGCTTGATCAATCACTATCTTGCTCAGGGAACAGGGTTTTATGCAGTTTCTGAAAATAAGCATATCATTCCAAGGAGTTACCCAAAAGCACATGCCTTTCTTCACATTAACAAGATCATGAAGCCCCAAAATTAATCTGTTTCTTCTAACATCATCTTTTGATCCCTCCAGTACTGAGTTAGGAGCCTGGAGACAGCAGCACTGTGCCAACCTACAAGGACATTCCAGCAGAGTAAGCATCCAGGTTTTGCAAGGATCAGGGAACAGGTGATGCAGAGAGTCATTGCAAGAAGCTTTTGCTCCTGACCTGTGCTCCACAGCATGAGAAATCTGCCTTCAGGATGGAGGAAGCTGCTCCTTTCCCTCCCACACAACATTGCCACTTGCCATGTCTCTGACGGGGGTGGGGGGTTGGTATGTCACCTCATCACACTACTACTTTAATCTGCCAAGACTTGCATCACTTATATGAGGATGAGTCAGACCACAGGAAGTGAGGAGAGACATATGCATGTAAAAGAGGAGGAGTTTGCCCTTTTAGATAGGACGCTGGATGTAAAGAATGACTGAGTAATATCCAGTAGCCCTAGACCAAGCAGATATTTATTCCATAATCCCAGCATCTCTTTCATTCTCCAGGCAGTACAATGAAAATATCCATTACATGAAGGATTTTTTAAAACAATTCATCCATAGAAATCTTCAGGAACTTACTTCAAACTTTCATGCCTTTCTCCTCAATCTCATCAGCATTGAAAAATAAGAGAGAAGAACAGGATGATTTATTTAATAGAGCACAAACTAAGCTGAAGGTCTGGGATCCTGGCTTTGTGGCAGTGATGCTGGCTAGAGCTTTGCCATATCACTGATGCATTCAGGACTCCATTTCCCAACTGATAATGTGCAGGGTTGACTAAGGATGTGCAATGCCTGAAACAGACCCTATTTAGGTATGATGCCAGTCATCTTACCAAATCTGAAAAAACCTGATTTTAGCATCAGGCTGAGGTCCTGGAAATGGTAATGGCCTTGATACATAAAGGTGAGCATTATCTTGATAATGCTTCTGTCTCTGCTAGCTGCCTTCATTGTCCATAGCCTTTGCCCTCTGATGGAAGTTTCCTCCACTCAGGCTGTCCCCAGCTCTCCTCTGTGTCATAGTAACCCTTAAGTTGGTTTTACTTCCTACTTACAACCAACTTCCAGACTCCATTTCTGCTATTCTGGCTCCCTCCATCACTGCATTCCCTTTTGAAGTGTAACCAGGCTCCAGATTTCGATACTGCACCATTACAGGGAATCAGTGTCTGATTAGACCCTCCAAATAGCATTAGCTTCCCACCCCTCTCATTACTTAGAGCTATTCTGAAGACAATAGATGATCAGATGTGCCCAGAGAAACAGCTGGGGTAAGCACAGGGATAGAAAAGCTAACTTAGGAAAAAAGGCACCAAGAGAAAAAAACAGTGAACTGCACTTTCAAGTTTTGCCAGCATAGCAAAGAGTGTGGGAACAAATTACAACATCAGTGACATACCTCTGGCAATGAAAGCCCCAGTTTCTTTAGGAAACTGGTGTAAGTTATACCGGCAAAAGCTGTATCTCCAGTAGGAGTTTGTCAGAAAATCCTTCCCAGGGTAGGCAGAGCCAGCAATATTAAAAGGCAATAATATAGCCCAGCTGTAGGAAGCCTGTTTTCATGGGGAGAAATATTTTCCTGTGACAAGTCTCAAGCAGTTAAGCTCCAGAGAGCTTCACAGTACAGGCAGAAGCTTTGTACATTTTCTATATGAATATGTATTTAATTATGTCTCCAATGCAGAACACATTAACATAAATAAAGAGGAGAAATAGAAGTCAGAAAAGGAGGTAGGGGAAAGGTCTGGTTTTCACCTGTCTCTGCTGGCAGCAGCCCTGACTTCTCATCATTCTAGGGAGGACTTGGAGCCGTGCTTGGACAGTACAGCTTGCCCATCTGCTCCCAGGTAGGATAAGCCTCCTCAGCCCTGTGGGTCTTGCTTAGGGATTAGTACATGTAGAACCATGGTCAGATAACCACAAACCAGCATGATAACAATACCTAATATGCTGAGGAGCAGAGGAAGAAGACACTGGTTGTTGGGGGATTTTATGGAGCCATCTGCAGAACCACAGGCCCTAAGAAGAAAAGTTAGCCACAGGAAACCCTCTGTCTCCACATTTTCCAGAGCATGTACATTGGGGGAGGCACCCTTCCAGAACATCAGAGCTGTTTTCTGACTGCTCCTATTTTCCACAGGCTCAGGGTGAAGCAGGGCTCTCTCCCTCATCCAAGCTCTCTAACACTGTGACTCCAACACAACCCTGATACCTTCCTACACTTGCTGCCTTTCAGGGACTCACTCTTACACAGAAGCTTCCCACTGGTATACAAACCCTCCATTTCTTTTACTACTCATGGGCAAGGGAGACAGTACACACCCTTGTCTTGGCTCTCCTTCTCCTGTTCCTCCTTCCTCAGACCCGGGCACAGTCCTTCCCACAAGGTGAATGCTTTTTTTGACAGATGATGATGGGCAAAAGAACAGATGAACAAGAATGGTGGTGCAGGAGAAGGAAAGCTTTGCCTGAAGACAAAGACAGAAAGCTCCTCCTTCCTGTACCACTCAGCCCTGCAGAACTGACTCTTTACATGGGCAGGAACATCCCACTCCCCTGCCCAGCACATGCTGATGACCTGTAGCCCATCAGCTTTCTGAAATAAATAAATCATGTCCTTTGCATAGCACAGGGCTCCTTCCACTCGAACTCTGCTCTAACTGCTCTGGACCAAAAATAAAACCGTCACATGTATTTTTCTATTGTTTGGAGCAGGAGCCTTAGCCAGAAGTCAAATATTCTCTTGTTTCTATACCAACACTCTCACATGTCCATTTTTACAGCGATGTCTTCAAGGATATGATGAACTTGCAAAAAAGTGTGATGCTGTTTGATCCTTCATTACTGTGCTTCAAAAATGCTCTCTGAGGGAAATATGAATCTGAATCGTAGACAGAAATCCCTCCCGTTTGTTTGCACTGAAGGTGTTTTGCAATCCAGTCCCAGTGTCACTACCGGCAGTTGAATTCTACCTCAACACTAAAAGGCTGAGCAGAAACCAGCTGTGCTCGTTTTTTTCTTCTAGGAAGCATCCTCACATGAAACCCTACTCAAAGCAGGCCAAACCCAGACATCTCTTTCAATGCACATGGCTATTTGGTACCCCATCTACTGTAAAGGTATGCTGTGGCCAGTGAAGTTGTCAGGACTTCTTTTCTTGGGGGAAAAAAAAAATCCATACTGTAGATGGGGTAGAAAGTTTTAGACTCTTGTGGTCAAGGCTGGCTGATCTTGGTATCTACATTCAGGGCTGCTTCAACAAGTGCAGAGCTGTTTAATTATTGACAAAGGAAAAAGTCCTCTAACCAAGGTATGCTTCATTTTAGGAAAAAAAACCAACTCTATCCAAACTGGCAGTGCCTGAAAGTTTTGCTTCTTTGTATTTTTAACAACAGTGTACATAAAGAAAATATAGGGCCCAGCTTGAATGTTAGCAATGAGTGCTTAATATTCTCTTTGCATAAACCTAACAAATCAGTGCATGATTTAAAAATGTCACTGCACATCTGTGTTTGTTGTGAGTTGCTGCAAAGTGGGGCAGGAGAAGGGGGAATGTGAAAAGTGGAAATCCTGCGAGCTATTTGCCTCTCTGCTGAATAATTTCTTCTTCAAAGCAGGAATGAGCATTGAACTCCTGCATGAGCAGGACGGTGCATCTGCAGGAAAGCTCTAGATCCTGCTGCAGGACTTGGCCTCTGAGAGTGCACTGCCTTCAGGAGTTGTAAGGGGCTCCCCATAACCTCTGCTGCTTCTCCTGCAATAAAATCTGTAAGATATTGCCTTTCTGTGGGTTTGGAACAGTAACAGCTAAGCTTTGCAGTGAAGTGTTCTTAAAATTAGTCTTCTCATCCTTTTGGTGTCAAAAGAGAAGCTCTAGGGTTTTTTCCAGCAAATTTACTGCTTTTATTGCTTTAATGAGGAAGCATGGGGTCTGCTTCCTTCATACATCCCCAAATGACAATTCATAGCCCCTTAAGCAGCACTTCCATAGATCATAACTGACTTTGGATGAGACTTGGCTTTCCAGAAGAGACAGGACCAGAACACACCAAATCACCCACAGCCTCTGGGAGAACACTTGTTTTTGTGGTGAGTCCCTCTGGGGCTTCCCCAGCTGCTCTGAGGAGCAAACTGCTGTATTTCACTTGTGTTCCAGGCACTGAATAAACACTTAGTGAGTTGAACAGAAAGTACCATCATCTCATGGTGACAGGTCACCATGTGCCTTTCAAAATGTGAGCAGACACACACTTTGGAGAAACATGTACTGCATGTACTGTCCAACTCTAGAGATAAATAGAGGACAAGTCTCCATGGCTGCCAGTCTGGCACCTTTCATGGGTAATAAAAGATGCTCAATGCTTTTCAAGCTTTTCAACAAATAATCAGAACTGTTTGTCACTATGTTGAAGGAATTAGGAGGTTTGGACACTGCTGGAATCATTAAATAGAGGCCTTTCTTTCAGAAGGGCATGAAATTAAGCTGAAAAGCACGGCTTGTGAGTGTTCTGCTGGGCAGACAAACTAGCCAGGACAAAGTAGCAGGAAGAAAGGCAGACTCTCCAAGGGGGTGGATTTCCCCAAGGGGTGTAGGAAGACAAAGCCCAGTGACCTTGAGCATGGTGGCTGCTCCTAAGCCTGCCCATGTTGCTGTGTGGGATGAAGGGAACAAGGAAGACATATTACAGTGAACTAGTCACTCTCTGGGACGCGTAGAAGGGTTGTTGCAGCTCCCATACTGACATGAAGAAGGGGGAGGACTGCGAGTCAACTTGCAAAGAGGCAATTCTTGGTGAGAAATGTGGTGGTGGGACATGAAAAAGAAAGTGCTGCAGGAGCTGGTGTAGAATGGACCAAGTAGTGCTGAGGAAATAGGTCTGTGAGTTGTCAGCACAAAAACAATCACTGAAGTGGGTGTCAGGATAATGCTATCCAGGAACAAAGTGAAGAGTGAGGCAGTGTCCTAAGGAAGGCTGATAGCAAGGAGAAAAGTGCGGAAAGAAGACAATGCAGGAACACCTAGAGGGATAGGATGAAAACCAGGAGCACAAAAGGCTCTGGAGCACCTCAGGAAGAGAGCTTTTCAGTAAAGGAGGAATGATTCACATCAAAGGCAGGCAACAGACTGGGAAGGAGGCTTCAGAGTGTGCCAGGAATAACAACTGTGCCTCAGCTCATGTTGTGTTCCCTCTCTGCCTGCAGCACCGTACTCTTTCACATTTCTGCAAACTCTTTAGTGCAGGAACCTGGTCCTCCTCCCTGTCTTGCAGCTCAAGCAGTCATTTGCCATTTGTACCAAGAATATTAATTGGATGAATGTGCATGTGTCCTTTTAAATACGAGAGGTAGGATATCCCTGAAACCACACTGCTGTTGATTCACTCACTGTACTGCCATTCCATGAGCTCAAAACCCTGCATCAGGTACTTTTCATCATTCCCCTCTATGGAAATTGGAAGGCTGTGTCAGAGAAGAAAAGAATACATCATGGGAGAAAAGAGGCAATTGTTTTGGCTTCTACTTTTTCAATTTCCCAGGATCATCCCCAACATACATGCAATAATCTCAGTAAAAACATTCAATTTTAAATACGCAAAAAATGCACTTATAATTCTGCAGACCCTGGCTAGTTTTGTTCTCCTGCTACCTCAGAAAACCCAATTTCCGCACTGGCTGACTGATTCCAGGACTCATCTTCTACCTTAACTTGCAATGGCAACTTGCAACTCCCAATTCTTCCAGCCCCGTCTATACAGCAAGAGCTGTATTCAATCCAGAGAGTCTTTAAATTTATTCCTAAATATTTATACTGTAGTTAGCAGTGATCCGGGAAGGAATGTAAGTGTTTCTTTGTGTGTCTCTAGCTCCACTGGCACTTAAAGCATGTACATAAGGGCTTTGCTAAACGAGAGTTGGCCTTAATGCACACTTAATCACCTTGCAGTCTGGGTCCAAATGTTTGCCTATATTGCAGTGATCAAGCTATGTCTCTTGATTTCCTGTCTGCAGTACAAGAATGAAGAGAACAGACCATGATGTGTGATGGAGACTCCACTGGTCTGACCTTGAGTTTGCTGAATAACTCATAACTGGCAAAATCATGGATTGATTTCAGTTGGATTTTATGAGGCATGGAGCTGGAAAGACTGATTTTTTTCTCCCTCCTCGTTACACGGCAATGACTCAATTACATGGCTCCTCATCTTGCATTCAGTATTTCCTGTATCTGATGGATGCCAAGTACTTTCTTTTGTTCTTAGTGCCCTGGGTTTTAACCTTTTAAAATTTGTAGACCCTGTATATTTTCTAAATTAGAAATAAACTCCTTTAGGAATTCAGTAGCCATGGGGCTACCTTACAGGTCCATGGAGAATGGACTGCCAAACACTGCCCATGGCTCCTACAAAGTCTTTGTCTGCTCCCAGTTTCAAGTGACACTAATGACCATCAGCATGTGAAAAGCATTGTTTGGACTTAGACTGGGACAAAGTCCCTGAAAACCAAAACTCCATATCATTTTGCCTTCTCTGTTCAAGTGGATCTATTCTCTGCTTGCAGTAAATTCAAATTTTAATGCCAGAGATTTTCTGCAACACAGCACTGCCTTGAAAATTATTAAGTATGTAAACTAGGAAGCCATTAATAGCTAGCAACAAAGAGGAAAGAAGATTACTGCCTTTTAATCTTTCATTTATTCTATGGGTAGCTAATAATTACTTAGGTGTTATGGCCAGTTACTATTCCTTGCTAAGTTTCACAAAGCCCTGTTTCTATAGTCGTCTTTAAAAACAGTAAAGGAAATGATGTATCTAATAGAAAGAAGCAGTTTCTAAGGGTATAGTTAGAGAAATTCTAGACCAGATAGTAAAGGTTTTTAGGCACCTGCTGCTCACTGATACCAAAAAAAAGTAGACCCTACTAGTGCGCTTCCACACCTAGATCCTCATGACTACAGCACTTGCTGTCAAGTGTTATGATTGTAGAAACCTGAGAAGAAATTAAAGCCTAACTATACTCACAAGCAGCACAAAATGTTTCTCTCTAGTTGTATTTATTTTTAAAACAGAACTGCAGAACAAGCCTTTTCTTCCTATTGCCACAGTGTTAGTCGAAGACATTTTTTCAGTTCTGAATACAGGGTTGGGGGGAAAAGTGTGGCAAACGAGTTGTGATTTAGTTGCATTGTATCACAAGCCACAAAATAAAATGTGGAACATCTGTGTCTTCAGCTGCCATTTCAGGGAGCAATCCTCTCCTTCCACCAGACAACAAGAGGGGCCTCTGCAAACTGGTGTGTAGAGTCAGAGCTGGAGAACAGCCACAAGCAGGAGGTGAGAGCTGGATCCTGTGCCCCAGCAGCCCAGGCTATTTCTGGCTCTGCTGCCGGCTGGGTGAGCACGAGTGAGCTGCTCGCAGCAGTGAGGCCGAAAGTCTTTGCTGGCTCAAATCACTTGTTTTACGTTCTGCGAGGGGTTTGCTGTGGCTTCGCAGGTGGTGCCCCATCCTCTTTTGTGCTCTGTGGGTTTGGCTGGAGTAGCCTGGGCATTCAGGTTAGTCCAGAAGAGCTCAGACCTGCTGGTCTTCCAGGTAAGCTGCAAAATCTGCCCCTTGTCCTCGGGTTTCAGCAAGGGAAGGAAAAAACAAGAGCAGTGATTGGCTTGAGAGAAACTGCTGCTGGGTGAAAGCTTTATGTCATTGTCTCTTTTAATTTCACCATCACTAGCTATGTCA
Organism: Neodrepanis coruscans; assembly: GCA_013400695.1. Taxonomy (NCBI): domain Eukaryota; kingdom Metazoa; phylum Chordata; class Aves; order Passeriformes; family Philepittidae; genus Neodrepanis; species Neodrepanis coruscans. The sequence continues at coordinate 18,370 of VYZS01097124.1, forward strand.
CAGAGTTAAATATGAGCAATGGTGTTGCTCAGTATTCTCAAGGGCATGCAGAGCCCCACCCCAGTATCTAAATTAAATCCTCTGAAAAATTACTAAACAGGATAAGTGCAACTTGAGTGCAGATACAAGACACATGCATGCTCATGAATCATCCTACACCTATGTGCAGAGGTGTAATGACCCCCATCAGAGAGAGCAGAAGAAAATTATGTTGGCATAACAGGATCAAGCCTTTCCTCCAGGCAGGGCATCAACTGTAGCCCCCTGTGAGGGCAAATCCAGCCCTGTAAGGGTGCTCCCACCTCAGGCAGCCACTTCCAGACAACTGACCAGCCTGGGGTGTGTGGCAGAGCTAGTGTGGTGTGGTGCTGACCTTCTGTCTGCTCACCCTTGCTGCAGCTGCTTTGCTGGGGTTGGCTGCAGAGGCTCTGAGGGCTCCTGCACCTCAAGGCAATCACAGAGTATGGGTGACATCCCCCTCTGTGACAACACCTGGAAGCCAAGAAGAGATGGAGGAAATTCTCAGGGGCTCAGGGTTCTGCTGTGGGCAGCTGCCTGGGATGTGGTTCCCTCAGGCTTCAGGCAGCTCTTGTCATGGGCAGAGATGCTCATACAGGAGCACAGTCTCCTGGGGGAGGGCCCCGAATTCTGCCATTTGTTTCCCTTTTCAATCTGACAGGGCAGAGACAGGTTTTATTGAGCTGCTGAGCAACTTGTGAGGCCTGTCTACTCACCGAGGCTTTTCTGAGAATGTGGGTTGAGCGGTTTATTGGATGAGGGGATAATTTAGTGTCCATTTTTCACAGCATGTCCATTCATATTAACCTGCCCTTGCAGTCTGTTTCCCTCCTTGGGTACTGCAGGGAGACGAGTAGAGGGAGTGCCTTGTCTCTGGCTGTTCACCTGCAGTGGGACCCCTGGGAGCACAGTGCTCCTGGGACATTGACAGGAGTGTGGGGCTGGATCACTTAATGGCACCACAGATGCCTCTTTTCAGGGTAGGAGGAAAGAGGCTCCAATGAGATCTGTCAGCCCACATCCCAAGTTCTGTTCTGCTGCCTGGCACCAGGTCCTCCCAGCAGACATGAGGAGGAATTTCTAGAAGACACATTAACTGTACAGAACCCATGGATCCCAAAACCTGTCCACCCCACCAGGCAGGAGGCACAAGAGCATGCCTCTCCTCCACCCTGACTGCTGAGGACAACCCACTGGGAGACAGACAGGTCCCTGGCACAACTGCTCCAAGCTTTGTGTGCACTAGCTTTTCTTACAGGAAAGCTTTCGCCACTGCACACCTGCTGCTTTAGGCAATGGTGCAAGTTTTCCCCAGGGATCACTTGAAGCAGCACCTTGGGCTGGGACTAGAAGCCCAGCTTTTTGAATGTGATAAACTGGTTGCCTTTTGGAGGGTTGTTGTAGGTTGGAAAGGATAAAACCGTTCCTCCCCGCTACTCCCTGACGGGACTGTCCGCGGTCCCGCGCTGTCGCTCCCGTGGAGACCGCGGCGGGAACGGAGCCACCGCGTGCGCCGAGAGCCACTGGGGGCTGCGGGTGATGGCGCCATGATGGCCAGCGGCAGCGGGTGAGCTGGCGGCGGCGGCGCTGGGAGAGGCTGGCGGTGGTCCGGGCTGGGCCAGCCAGCGCGGGCCCAGCGGAC
>VYZS01097124.1:20480-75490 GCA_013400695.1 Neodrepanis coruscans
TTTCAGCACTAAATCTCTCCTCGGGCTAAAAGGGAGGAAAGGGGGGAGGGGCGCGGTTTTGTAGTCTTCTTGAGTTGTTCTCCTCTGTCAAAACTGGGCAGAGGTTCAAGGCTAAGGGGCCCTCAAGACCATGCGCTCCCTTCTAAATACCGTGGAGTCCCTCAGCCGGGCTCCGAGTGAGAGAGAGACAAGCACTATCGCCAGAGCTTCCTTACCCCAAACGCGGGCCCTGGAAAAAATTTATTTATTTGTCTGTTTTGCACTTTATTTGTCGGGTTTTGGTGTTTGCGCAAAATAAACTGTGATTTTTTGTGTGTTCTCTTCATTTTTGGGGTGTGTTTGTGACTTCTCTCAGAGTCCCTGCTCCTAAATCACTGAATTTGTGGTAAAACCACCACAAGGGTCCCCCACAGCTACCTTTGATCCAAAGCTCACCCAGAGTTGTCACTTGGTGGGAACACCAAGGATGACAGGCAGAGCTTCTGCCACTACATTAGCAATAAAGGCTAAACAGAGAAATATAGGCCAGTTGCTGGACAGGGAAAGTGACTTAATGGCACAAGGCACAGAGAAGGCTAAGGTACTCAGTGCCTTCTCTGTATCAGTCTTCATCAATGAGGTCTCCCAGGACTGTGGGCTCTGAGGAAAACTGCCACCAAGAAAAGAGGTATTGACTCAGGGACTGCCTGAGAGATCTTAGTCTCTTCAAGTCCATGAGACTCAACAGTTGCATCCAAAAGTGCCTAGAGAGTTGTCCCATGTCCTTCCACAATCACTTTCTAACATATTCAAAAGTCAATTTCTAACATTTTCATAAATCCCTGGAGGTCCGGGGATTTCCCTAACAACTAATGGCAAATGTGAGGCCTGCCCATACCTACAAGAAAATCACCAAAAAAATGGAACTTGTAACTTCACTGGTATGTGTGGTAGAAAAACTAGAGACAGCAGGCATAAATTGAAACAAGTCTGAGTCAGAAAAAATATTTACCTTGAAGAGGGTCTAGCAGTGGAGCAGGCATCCCAGGAGACTGCACAGGCTCCATCCTGGGAGATTTCAAGCCCAGACTAGACACAGCCCTGAGCAGCCTCACCTGGTCTGGGGGTGACCCTGCTCTGAGACTCTCAGGGTCCTGTCCAGCCTGAATTACACTGTGATTCCATGATGAGTTGAATTGGACAGCAACAGTAGGAAAGTAAAAGTACAGAAATATAATCCTACTGTTGACACAAACAGCCCCAGTTCTCCAGACTGCTTTCGTTCTCAGTCTGTTCTGACTTATGCAGGAAGCCAGACTAGCTCTCAGCCTGGGCAGCAATACAGATTTGTCCTCACTACTCTTTTGACAGTCTGAAGGCTTCAGGCTGCTACTGTTAAGAAAAGAGTCAGATGTGTACAAAGCAAGTGCAAAGGCTGGCTGCTTCTGTGAGGAACCTGTCACAATCATCTCCACTCCTTTTCCCAGCTCCTGTTCTCTCCCTTCCCTCTCTCATTGATCCTTTAGTAAATACCCAAACAAGAAAGCAAGCCCCCAGGACTCACCTTAGAGGTTCTGTGTCCCACATTTCCCTGTCCCAGTCCACTCCCATTTCTGGCACCAGCCCTCTCCTGGGGGGGTAATGTCAATACCCTCCAGCAGCCACAAGTTGAGCAACCTGATGATATTAAACTCCTTCCACCCTCTCTCTGCAGCTGAGGCTAAGCATAGCTCAGCGAGCCATCAGGAACAGGAACCTCATCATGAGCAGCCCTGGCCAGAAAGATGATTTTGAGGGAAGCCTACAGCAACCTTAGAAAAGATGCTTGAACTCCCCTCTTAAGTGGTCATGGAAGCTATTTTCATCTTCAGCTGCTGCAGATTTGTTCCTGGGATGGTGACTGCACCGAGTGGCTGACATAGACCTGAGAATCAATCAAAAGTAATTGAAACAGAAGATGCTCAGCAATCAACCTATTAGGTTGCTGGAACCAGAAAAATGCTGCTATGAGGAGCCAGAGAAAGGGGACCTGACTTCCCTTCTGAAAACTTAATGTGAGGAAGAAGCTTCGGCTGCACTGCCTTTCTTACAAGAAGGATAAAAATCTGTGGAATTCTCTCTCTGTGTATTTTTGGCCCACTTAATGGGAAGGGGGAAAAGGAAAGAAACCATTAAACCCTTAGCTGTAAAAAATGCCATCTCATTCTCTTTTCCTCATTCCCCCACTCCATATGCAATAAAATGATTCTTTGCTCTAAATTGTTGTCTGCTGTGGCAGCGGTTGGAATGAGCTTTGTTTTTCTCCACTTCACTGCTCCTCACCGGAAGACTTCACTGGCTGCAGCAACCTATTAAACTGGTTGCTGGCTGTCATGGTCTCTCTTCTGTCAGAGTGGGAGTTGCTGCCAGAGTCCAGTTATTTCCAAATGCCTGCATGAATCGGCTCCTACAAAGCCAGAGCCGTCGACAAGAGCATGAACTGAAGTGTTAGGGGGTTGCCAACCTCCACTAATTAACAGCATACACCCTCCACCATCCCTCACCCAGGTTTCACAACCTTCTGGCAGGTGCCCCAGAGGGATTTGCAGCAGCGAGCTTAAATATTTCATCTAAATCATCAGAGCAAAAAAAGAAAAATTAAACGTGATCTTTAAAAAGGAGGAGGAAAGCTTAACCACTTGCATTCATGATAAGATGCATGCAAAGAGAAAGTGTAGCACCAGAATTCAAATTTGGAAAGGACTGCTGTGCATGCCAGTAAGCAATACCTTACCAGCCTTCTCAGAGGGAGCTGAAGTCTGAAGGGCCACTCAGCCCTCTCTCACAAACAGGTATAATTCTGAGGTGAATTACTTTGGTTAAAGAAGATGCACTGACTTGATCCTGATACCAGAGACTCTTGTTGACTCTGAATTCTGCACAATACATGCTTGGCTAGATGCAGTTATGAAACACAATAACCCCTGTTACTGTCTGGATGAGTCCCCACAAACACATCAATTTCTAATTACTTTGAAGGGAAAGAAAACAGGGTTTCTCCTTTCCTCCTCACCTAGACAATACAGCTCAGAAAAGAGGGGAGGTAGATTTAATATTATGATTGAGGCTTGAGTGGGAGCGAACTAGTTGACCAAGAGGAGTTGGCTTTGATTCTAAGGTGGCTAGAGCACTTGTTCTCACCCAGAAGAGGCTGGGTGCACAATTCTGTGGAAGTCCCCTACTCCAGAGACTTCTCCATAGTTGGGCAGGATGTGGAGAAGGCACTTATGACAGTGAGGTTTACTCAGAGCAGTTCTACCTGACAGGGGTTTTATAGAGTTGAAGGGAAATACGTCCCAGCCTCAAAGTCTTATCAGTATTTATTGCCTTCTGAGGATACCATTAAAAATGTCTGTGGGACCTTAGCAAACTCACACCTGCATTTAGACAGTGCCTGTGCAATAGTACAAGCACTGTCCAGATTCACCATCAACCACAATTTGTGTGAGGGATGTGCTCTCCCTGTGGGCTTAAGAAATAGCACTCCAAGCACACATTCAGAAGGACTATTGCTTTCATGAGAGGTTTACATGAAATAGAGGGGCAAGGGAAGGGGGTATAAGAAGTTAGAGTCTGAAATTGTGTCCTAACACTGCTAAGAGAAAAAAAATCATTTTTTTCCCACTAACCCCCTATAGTAGTAATTGATTCAGTATTACCCTCATCCCAGGAATCAAAGATGGTTATGCCATGGAGGAATAATGCTGGAGTAATACAGGAGCTTATAATTTCAGAAGAGCTGTGTCCTAAAGCAAGATTCACCTGCAGATGCTGAGTCATCAGAAATGTGATGCCCTTCTGCCATCATCTAAGAACAGTCTCTGAAAGAGAGAGGTGTCATTGGACCACATTTTGGAGCTGGGGCGATCCAAATTCTGATGCTGGTTCTGATACATCTCTCACAAGCACCTGGGGACTAGTTAATTGAGTTCAGATGTTCAGAGGTTCTTAACATCTGTCACTAAAAGACCCTCAAATCCACCACGGGTACTTAAATCCTCAAAAAAAAAGGATATTTAACCTTCTGAAAACACACAGAAAAGAAATTAAGGTTAGTATTTTTAATGTGCTTTTCAGAAGAAAATGGACTGAATGTTACTTTTAGTTCTTCATTACTTTATGCAGTGGAGAGCAGGGAGACATAAAGATGAACAGCAAGATAGGACTGATATTAGTATTGGGAGTGTTGTGGGGTCATTTCTGGTTTTTTATGGGTACTTCTATCAAATCAATGGAGGGATTATATGCACCATGGAGGAATAATGCTGGACAGGTGATGTTTGTTCCATCAAAGGGACAGTCTCAAAGGACATGCAAAGTCCCGTAAACTTTCCAGGATTAGCAATGAGTGACCTAATATCTCCTCCCACCACTGGTGCCTAACACTTTAGAGAAATTTATGCACAGAATGTGACAACTTGTCATGAAATGCTCAACTTCATCTATCCCATTTTCCTGTAGAGTTCTCTGCATAAAATATAAACAGAGGGGGGTGGGGAAAATCTCTCTGAAAGCTCCTGCCAACTCACATCTATTTCATTCTTTTCTTTTGAAAAGAAACCTATTCCAGATGGTTCATCATTAGAACTTTTTTAATCTCTGGCGATATCAAAAAAACGCAGGAACAAAATAGGTAAGGTCAGTTTTAGCTCAGCCTGGATGCCCTCCTGAAAGTTTTTTGTACTGAACCTGGGTCTATGGTTGCATGTCCACTGCAGAAACCAGTGGCCTGCCCCAGGTCAGTAGAAGCAGCCATCGGATATTGATGACGAGGCAGGATTTGGGCCTGTGACTGGACAATCTGTTTTCCTGTCCTCAAAGATCTTACTCTTCCCAGAGCACCTACTGTACCACATAAAAAAATATACTCAGACCAAAGCCAGCAAGGTCATTCCTGCTGTGACCTGGGCAGGCTGTCCACATTTATACCAAGGCTCGCATGACACCCCACAAACAATATAGTGAACAGGAGCTGCAGTATCTCCCCGTGAACTGCATGCCCTCCTGGGTGTCAGGACTGCAGCCGGGCAGACAGCCAGCATGCTGAGGGATGTTTTGAGCAAGGCCTCTGAGACAAACCTTTGCTTTCAATAAAGTGCCACAGGATTTTTAATGCCCATGCAGAGCAGGCAGCTGTTACCCAGAGGACATTCTCCACCCTAAAATTACATGGAAATTATTTGCCTCTGAAGCTATGTTTAGCCTACAGAGATTCAAACATATAATTCTAGGATATCTAGTTATTTGATTAAAATGCTAATATAGCCACCTAACTGCTAATGCTGCCAACCAACCGGACTCCCTAGGGCAGCGCTGTGTGTTTGCTTTTCGTGTCTCACTCTAAGCCAGAGTCTCACCCTAAATCAGGGGATCGTGATCACTGCCTTAAGCCCAGGGTTTCAACCTCCCCAGAACAGTGACTCAGAAGAGCATCCAGCTCAAAGCTAGAGAGGATGCACAGAGATTTGCCCACTGCTTCATTCCAGGCAATTTCCTTCTCCCACTATGAACTCCCAGGCAGTAGCAGTTGTGGAGGGTTCTTGAGGAAGGTGTGCATGCTGAGGAGTCACCTCCTCTACTGAGAAACTGATTTTTTTGAAGCAGCAGCTAGGGTGCCACAAGCTTTTCCCCAGAATTTTTCTTAATTGCCTTTTGCTCACTGTCACTATAAGGACTGGGAATTGTGCTGTCAACATTTTCCCAGTGAGGAACAGCTTCCATTTTATCCAAAATTACCTCTGCCCAACTTGATTTAAAATTTGTAGTTTGTCATAGTTAATTATTTTGACTGAAAGTCCAGGTACCAAGATGCTCAAAATCAATATTAAGTACGAAGGAACTCAATGCACATCATTTTAACCTCCTGCTATGAGCAAACATTCTTTCATTCTACATACTTCTCCTAACTCAGGGTTTCAGCAAAGAATTATGCCCCAGCAATACTACATGATTTTATGATAAATAGGCCTATGTTCTTCTAGAGATTTTTGGGGTTTGTCAGAGCTGCTATTCATTTTTCTGAGAGGGCAGAGAAATTATGACAATCCTGATGGTGCCAGTCCTAATGATCCAGCCTAACTGCAGGGACTGAGCACGAGGCCAGAGATGCTCTGTGCTTCACTGTCCGTGTCCATATAAGCTGCCTCATGGCTGGCTCCACAGGAATCAGGAGAGAGTCTGAGAGGGTACTTTTTCAGAAGAACAAGGAATGGAAGGATGAGTGTACATGCCTGATTAGTTACAGGCAATTAAACACGTCTAGCTTCCCCTTGCCTCTCATCCCTAACCTCCAGCCACTGGAACAGAAATCCAGAACAGCCATCTCCCAATGCATGAACCCTCTATCCCCTTGCCTTTATAACATGGTGCCTGAACTCTTTCAGCCCCTGGGCATCAAAACATTTGCTCCCACTGCACACAAGCAAGTGAAGTGTTTCAGGACTGTAACGAAGGAGACCAACCCTTCCCTTAAGAATGATCCTCCGTTTGATCATAGAGCAACACCTCTAACCTGCTTCCTGGAGCTGCCATTGCTCATCTTGAACCAGAGCAGAGACAGCTTTCAGAGACACAGAGATACAGAGATACTTTTGTCAGCCTCTGGTTTGCAGGTCCTTGGCCTTCCCTGGCTTCACACTGATTTGACCCAGGGTTCTTCCCTTAAAGAAATATCCCATCTCCACCTAATTTTAAAACTACTTTTGCTCAAGCACTTGTCCTCCCTGACAGCCTTCTTGACCAAGAGCAGCATAGTCTCAGGGATTCTCCCACAAGATCACTGCTGTCCTAGGTAGGGAAGGATCAGGCTACTTGTCCCCTTCCTCCTGTCCTTCCCCAGGGACTGCCATGTAACTTCCTAGAACCCTATCATCCCTCACAGGGTTTTTACGACTGTGACCAAGCTCTCCAATAAAGGTCTCACCAAGGCTGGGTATCATCTTCACCCACGCTCCCCATCCTGCTTCTTCTGCCACTTCCACCTCCAGGGTGCAGGCTCTAGACTGCTTCTGCCAGCAAGGAACACAGACTCTTGCTGTTTAAGGAAAGAAGTGGGTGGGGAGAGAATCCCTCGAGCTAAGTGGAGAGGCACAATCTGCAGTCAGAACTCCAAAGCTGTTCCTCCCCAGTATACTCATCCCTTCCAGGCCACAGCCAACGCCTACTCCACAGAATACATTTGACTGCTGCCTTAGACCCTTCCCCACCTGAGAGCATCAGACCATCTGATCCATTAACACTGGCAGAAGATAAGGAAGAGTGTCCAGTACTTCACTGGCGTTGCCCACCACCTGCATTGTCCATTGAGCACAGGGATATGCTTTCACATCCCAACAGAACTGCAGAAGAGGGTCATAGATCAGCTCCTTCCAGTTACCACTGTTCCCACCACTGCTGAAGTTCTGGTGAGAGCTGGTGAGGCCAGTGTTTATTGCATTACGGTCTGTACCTCTTCCAAACAGGGCACAGGTATGTGGATAGAAAATACAGAAGAAAAAAGTCCATAGGATTAATCTTACTACAACATGTAACTATATTTAAATATGATCACCACCAGAAAACACTATGACTGAGCAAAAGTGCAGGCAAGGATGAATAGGGATCAATTTTGAGTCTTGTGTTACCAAGTCTCATAATTTTACCAAAAGCCTTGTGATATCAAATACTCTTTAAAGCCTCTGTTCCAAGATTTGGGAGCACAAGAATCTCACCTCCCTCTCTTTTCCAGATATGCTTCTTTGTGTTTTCTTCTTGTCTCTCTCATACAGCCTCCTGACTTTGTGAACCTTAATGTTTCAAAAAATAGGGAAACACCCATTTCCTCACTGAAATTTTTTTTATGTTATGACCCAGGGAGAAACAGGACTTCTGATTCTACACTAGTTGGACTCAGCAGTACTGTAAGCACAGTGAGTCAACTACAGACAACAGTAAACTTCCAAAATGCTTTTTCCTTGCTGACTCTGACCTGAAAGAAACGTCTAATGTTGTGTCAAATAACACAGCAAACACAGTTGTGTTCAGATGTGAGAAAATATCAAACTAAAGGCAGACCTTAGCACACAGCAGAGTTAAGAAGCTAAAAGCACTCTTACCTTTTTTCTAAGGTCTCTCTTCATGCCCAGCACCTCACATCATGGCCCAGGTTTACCTCATGCAGTCCAAACCTTCTGTCCTGCTCTCCCTGCGTGTATTTTTTGCCATCTGCTGTAAGTTACTTTTGCTCAGAATGAAACTGATTTTTACTCCAAGGTATGCGCTGTCAATCCAAAGAATCAGCTCACTCTGTTTAACCACTGGCATGGGGAACATTAGGAATTATTTCCATAAAAGTGTACTAGGCTGGTATTTGATACAGAGGTCAGAGTAGAGGACGTGGTCTAGATTTTACCAAGACAGATTTTAAAAGTGGTCTGGAAAAATGGAGTTTCACCGTAGAGTAGACAGGGTTAGAGGTCAGCCTTTGCAGAGAAAGAACAAAAGAGTACTGATCCAACTAGGTAATTTCTGCAAAAAAGCAGACTTATTTATCAAAAACTGAATTGATCTAGCTTGTGCAACATTAAAGCCAAAGAATAAATAATAAACAGCACCTCCATTTGTCACATAGTTAAAAGAACAAAAGTGCACAACTGGGAAAACGTAATTTGGAAAAAAGTCCAATACAGAAAAAAATAAGGCAGAGTGGCACTAGTGAAAAAAAACTAACCTGTGATTTATTAGCAACCATTGTGTGCTCTGTGCCATATTTCTTTATTCAAATAAGGTCCTGTTCAAATTCCTCTGAGGTGACTTTTCAGCAGCATTTAGCACATTGCAGAGCAGGGCCTGATGGTCATGAGTTCAAGAAGGAACTTATGTTCCTCTGTCCTCCAGCCACCTGATCTGAGCTATAGACATGACTTCTTCAGCTGTGGTGATGCTGCTGGTGGGAGGGAATAGTCTGCCCTGTGCATTAGTGTCTCCTGTAAATTATCTCAGGAACGAGACTGATATAGCTACAGACTGAAGCAGCATTTCAGCTATCTTAGGCTGGAGAGAAGCTACAGCTGATGACTACAAAGGGAATGAAGGAAGGAAGAGAGAAAAAATGTAATTTTGTAGGGCTTGATGTGAAAATCTTGACTGCATTATTTGCACATGCCAGACAACAATAAAGCACAAACATGCAGGAATAGCTTATTCTCCTCTGGCTTCAAGCAATGCAGGAAGATCTGCTGTTAGGTCTCCCGATGCCACCTTTTCTCCTCCCCTGTTTTATTATTAACCTCCTACATTTTCTCTGCCTTTAATGGTAAATTGCTTTCCAATCAGCAGGCCATGACAAGGCTAACCAGAGGCAGCCACAGCCCGTGCAGCACAGGGCCCAGTCAAGCAGTGACGACTCCTTTTCACAGCAGTGACACCTCCTTGTTATTTTTCTTACCTCCTTTGACCCTTTGAGATCAGGGGGCCCTGACCACAATGCTCAAACAGTAAAAAAACACAAATCCAGCTGGACTTGCAGCTGGGGGAGAAACAACCTCAGGAGCTGGGAAAGGAGCTGTCAGCCTTCATTATTAATATCCAGCTGTTAATATTTAATGTCATAAAACCACGTCTCCCTCCGCAGCCTAGTCATCAGACATGCAGGGGTCACACCAGCCAAAATCCTTTAGACAGACAATTCAATGTCCCTGTGCTTTAGCTGCATGCCAGGACTGCTAAAGGTGTTCTAGACGTATTTTGAGATGAAATGCTAGAAGCTTTAATAAAGCCTGAGATTAAAAAAAAAAAAAATTAAAAAATAGTGGTTACATTCCTGCCTTCCCAGCCAGCTCTATTCATCCGCACTGACCCCATCCACTAAACCAAAGGGCACCTGCAGCTGGCAAAAAATAAACAACACTGGCCAAACCAAGAGCAGAGACATTACCCACCACTGCANATTAAAAAATAGTGGTTACATTCCTGCCTTCCCAGCCAGCTCTATTCATCCGCACTGACCCCATCCACTAAACCAAAGGGCACCTGCAGCTGGCAAAAAATAAACAACACTGGCCAAACCAAGAGCAGAGACATTACCCACCACTGCACCTGCATCTGCAGAGCCAAGTCTCTTCTCTAAGCTTATTGTCCAGAAAAGGTTTGAACACAAAGTAAAAAAAAGGGCCAAGATTTAAATCCTTCAGACTACTAAGGCCAGATGATACTGCTTTAGGGAAAAGCCCCTGTAGTCCACCCCTATCTGTGTTCCTGGACACTGTGGCACACACTGAGGAGCACAAGGCAAAGCACGCTAGGAAATGCTGCTGAATGTCTGATCTCACAGCAGATGAAGGGAGACAGAGAGAGGGCCTCTATCACAGGGGGCAGGCAAGCGACGTTTTAGTGGTTATTTTCAAAGCCTTTATCCTTACAGCTTCACAGAAGGGTCAAACACCAGCGTTGCTAGCAGGCAGTTTTCCTCTCAGCTGGTGCGAGAGTGTGTCACCTCTGCTGGCACAGAACCACGGGTCCTGATCCCTGTTGCAGATCCCAGGCTCTCCCTGCTAGTGGTTCTGCTTGCACTACTAATGTTGCCACTAAAGCTGCTTCGCAGTATTAATTTTTAAAGACTCCTTCTTCCTCCCAGGCATGGATTCTGAGACAGCTCCAGAAGCCCACACATGTATACCAATGCAGCGTAACAGCCAAATGTATCAAACAAGATTTTAAGGGAGAATGGGGGAATAAATAGCACAGCCAGAATGTTTTGGCACTCAACGCAAAAGGAAAGCATGGCACCACATGCTGCATCTGCTACCCTTTAGCCTTCCCTGCCTCTCCTGTTTCCACCTGTAAGCTCAAGATTGATTTCTTTCTTTTTTTTTACAGAGCAGTGTAGTCAGAGGGGCTGGAGCACCCCAGGCAATGAAGAAACATAAGTAATGAGAATCCTCCGAATATGTTAGTCTGCATGACATGAAGACAGCTGAGACGGTCCACAAAGAATTGGTCAGATCCAGCAGAGCTCATTAGCTCTGGCTTGAGGCTACTTCTGCCAGACCTGGGTTAGCACGAGCTCCCAGGTGTCTCTGAGCTGCACTCTGGGCTCCAGGCTGGCCAGCACTGGCCTTTGCTGGCACCGTGGCTCAGTATAGCACAGGCCCCACGGTGAGCTGAAGTGCTGCAGAGCACTGCAGAACATGGTGCAGAGATATCCAAATGACTCTTCAGGAAACAACCTGGATGCAACAGTGACCCTACTGAATTCAAGCTATTAAACCTAAGTGGGTTTGAGCTGGCTTTATGCATTGTCCTCAGGTCTCTCTGCCCTCCAACCCCAATTTGTGTTTTTGGGAATGCAGTGCAGAGACACCCCAATAACCCTGCCTACAAAGGCATCTTGGGTTTGCAGAGATTAGTAGTACAGACTCAGCATTCTAGAGACACGTGGTATCTAGGTCTGTTTTGGTCTGGAAGCAGAAGGCTGCATCCTGGCAGCTCAGTGCCAGAGTTCAGCTCAGGCAGTTCCAACTTTCTACTCGTCATGGATAATTCACGAACTGATTAGACTGCCTACAGATGGTGAGGAACTGACAGCAAGTGGATATTAAATGATGATGATTATGATTGTAATGGTCAGATATGATGAGCAGGACAAGACAAACCTCCCCTTCCACCACACTCTGACAAGATAATGTAAAAGTGGCTATTTACAGATAGTGTGTCCCTTTCTATGGATAACATAGTAACTTCAGACAACTCTTGCAAACTAGGAACTAGTGAACTCCAGCAGTTAATTATAGTAAATATTTACATAACGGCTGGGCCCTTCAAATTTAGAAGGAATAGTCAATGCAAGGACATGCCCTTTAACCATCCCATTTTATTACACAAATCACCAGGGAGCCCAGCACACTAAGATTTGCAAATGAAGTGTTTGATATTGGCTGAGACATTAAACTACTTACCTAGTGCTATAAAATGCATAGGTACAGTACATCATTCTTTTTGCAGAAATTTCAACCTCATTTACTTTAGTTAACTCTTCCTCTGCACTTAATATTTTGTCTGCTATAAAGAACCACAGTACATAACCCTGAACAGGCCTGGTGCCGCTGCTTAACGGAGTCTGACTTAAAATAAAACTGTTTTCCCCTTTGCTGTTGCTAAATTTGGCATCACTTATGTAGATTCTATTGATGTGTCTAATCTACTTAACATACTCAATGTTCTCCTGTTAGCTGGTTGCTTGGGAATTTGCCTTACATGAAAGATTCTGCTTCTGTGTCCCATCCCCTGCTTTCTCCACACACACACTGCGTAATTAAACCGGGTTCTGTAAGTGGGGTAATATGTTATCATCCAAAATTACTTGGTACTCATGAGCATTGTAGCAAGTCCTGTAATAGCAAAAACTGCAGATGCTGGAACTGAAGGTGCTGCATGGTTTTCAGCCAGAGCACAGTTTTGAAGGGATCATGGCCTACATTTGTCAGTCACAAATACCCTAGAGTGGCAGGAGTCAGATGTGCCTTGGGTAAGGTATAATCTACACCAGGAGCAAAATGAGACACCAGCAACTCTCAAGACTCCGCAGCTGTGGCCAGTGGCTGGAGTAACTCCAGAAATACCTGGAGACAAATCATGATGAGCTGATCATCTTCAGGACCTCAGTGTGGAAGAAAAGGGAAAGGAATGAAACACCAAAAATCCCAGAAGACGTCTTCTTTTCACCACTACAAAAAATTGTATTCCCAACTGCACAAATCAAATATGGGAAAGGGTTGACCACGGTTGCATTAGACATAGTTTTAGGTGGTCCATAAAAGAGCTCTTCTTACTGAAATGTTATCCCAGATAGTATTTACTGCTCTATGGCTTCCTTTCTAGAGGATTTTTGTGTTACCTTGGGGAGGAAAATGCTGAAAGGTATCATAAGTCAAAGTGCCAAAGTGTGCCGTGTAAAATTAGCTGAGAAGAGAGGATGAAGCAGCCTGAGAAACGGTCAAGTTTAGCCAAGGGACAATTGCTGCAAAATCAGGAACCCAAAGGACTTAATGAATGAGGGTTTTGAATGCATCAAAAACATTCTGCCAGGCTGGCTGATTTATGTGACTGAGAAGGCTCAGATGAACCCTCCCTCCTGAGCTTGCTCATAACATTATGGGGTAGGCTAAGAGGGTTACTCAACGTTATTACTGCTGTTGCTGTTGTTTATTTATTAATGCATCTGTATCAGAGACCGTGGCTGATCCTGGGAGTCTCGCTGTGCTACGTGCACAGGATGCAGAGCAAGAAGGAGCAGCCCCTGTACAAGAGCAGTCCAAGTGCTTCCTTTCCTCAGAACCAGTGCAAGCTCCCAAAGCTGTCCCCAGGGACACAGATCCCCCTTTTCACTGCCATGTTAGCCACTTATTATTTCCCAGCATAAATATGTTTTATAGAGGAATAAAGTCTCCAATTCTGAAAAGGGAGTGCTTTCACACACCCGCTTCTCATCTATAAAGGCCCATGATTTGGCATCTCAGGTTAGAGTATGAAATTATGACACCAGAATTGACTTTAGAGTTTCTGATGCTTCCTTGGATGATTGCTTCTATAACTTACAGGGACAGGGGAGCGTTTGTATTCTACTGAACACATAAATTAATATCCATACATGAAAACGATGTGGGGACAGCAGGACTGGGGCAGGGATGAGTTTTCTGTAGCGTATGATACCAAAGGAGGACTTCTCATTGTATTTAGAGTGTTGTGCTGAGAGTCTGCAAGTGCAATAAAGTAAAATAAAAGGGTTTTGTACTTGGCTTGTTGTTGGCTGAGAAGCTGTCAGCTTGTACTTGGCTGAGAAGTTTATGGTCTTTTCCATCATCACACCACTGGGGGCGAGTCCTACTGAAAATAAATATGCAGTTTTGGTTTTGATTTTTGCTGGTATATATAAACCATATTTTCATATTTTCATGTGCTCTGTGTATTTTACACCATGAGCAGAGCAAGTTATTTTGTGGACTAAAGAACAGATGTGAAGGTATTGGAATCTGGTCTTACAATGCATAAGAGATAAGGTTCTTCTGCTCACACTTGCTAAAAGCTTTATTTTAGTCTGTCATGGCAGAGACAAAATTATTTGGTTTTGCTTCTTCGCTACATTTCTAACAGTAGCAATATTACATCTGATAAAAAGAAATTAGAGCAAAATAAGAAACAGAATACCCCATTCCCTGCACAACACATGTATCTCAAAGCCTGTTAAATACGTGCCAGCAAAGCTTTAGGAGCAGAGGGGATGAAAACCCTAGTCCCACCAAAGTCAATGGAAAGCTCTCATCGAGGGACAGGAAACAGGAGCTGGATTTCACCACATCCCCTGACACTCTCACATTAGAAACAGCAACCAGGATGCTTCCATTTCTCTCACCTCTGGACCCAAACCGTTTTAAAAATTAAAATAAAATGTTATAGATGCAACATCAAAGAGTTGAAGACACAGAGGAAACCTCAGCCTGCTCCTGGACCTAGCACTGGGAAAACTGTGATGCTGCATGAGCAGAGGCAGCAGGTGAGATGCTCCCATGGACACAGCACACTGGCTGTTGGATGGTGATGCCATGAGGAGCAAGAGAAGGGCTACATGACGTGCACCGCTGGCTGCACCAGATGGAGGCTTTGGACTGCACTGCAACATCCGAGTCCTCCCCAGATCTGATGGCAAAGTCATATGCCAGTTTGTTAGTCTGGAGAGCTCGAAGCAATCCTGAGAGAAGCCCTTATCCCACATAAATCGTCTGGAGTTGATGGATGGCAGGAGCCTCAACTATAAAAATCTCAGCCAGAAACATGATAAATAGTTGCATCCTATTAAAAATAGGCAGCAGAGCAGCAGGCACATACATTGGCTGAGGAGGAATGCCAGTCAATGACTTAACTGCCAAGGCATTTTGGCATTCAGCTTCAGAACAGGCTTTCAGGCTACTCTTGCAAGTGAACAGCCTCTGTAGTAACCCGGTTTTCAGTACACATTGAATTTCCTCTGGATACCTCAGGAGCTGGCAGAAGCAAGCCCAGAAGACTGTTTTGGTTGACTCTGAGTTTTGTATATAGCAGGTACTGAAGCCAGCTTCTCTTGGCCCAAATCAAGTTTTCCCCTGTGGGCATCATTTAAATTTGTTTGCTTTACCAACAAATCCTTATTTTATATAAAGGACTCAAGGGGAAAAGCTGCCTCTCTGCCTCCTCCACCAGTGTTTCTGTGTTTACTGTAAGAGTAGCATATTTGCATGGCGCCTGCTGCATTGGAGGCTAAGACTCCCATAGTGCAGGTAGTAAACAAATATTACTGTGAGCTTTCTGGAGCAACTCTTTCTCTCATAAGAACTTCTCTAAAACAGCTGCTAGATTACAGATGGAACAGCAAACCTATAAAAAAAATTCTCTCAACACTACAACACTCAATGCTACAAACTGAGTAGTAGGAGTTTGTAGTTTTCATCAATCATATGTGGTTTGCTCTACATGCAGGATAACTAAGGAATTTTAATCATAGATCCCAAAACTTCCTCCCTATGACACTTAAAACTTTATCTCACTATGAAATTTCTTTATCTCTGTCTTTATCTCACTGTGAAATCCTTCCCAAGTCCTTAGTCTCCAGGCTGTTCTCACTTCCGTGCTCCTCAAACAACCAGTCTTCTTTTCACTTCTGAGGTGCCATCCTTCTGCCCTGTGTGACTCCTACCATGCTCGCATATGCCCTCACACCACTTTTCTGGTCTTCCAGCTTGGCAAGAGACAGCACATGCTGTGACTCAACCAAAAAATACATAGATTTGGCCTGGGGAGCTGTCAGGTGCAGATAACATGCGTTATAACATCTTCTCTCTGGATTTTCTGTGGTGAGAGTTCTAATTGGTATCTCTCTTCCCGAAGTACTGCCATTGCCCCAGCCCTCTGCCAAGTTTGATTCCATTCTGACCACTGGAGCACAAAAACTCATTGCTGGGGACTAACAGATAAACAGTGGTAAGTTTGTATAACTTTTCTGTCCCTAGGAAATGAGGCTGAAAACGGGAATATGAACTGTGTCCTGTTAGCATGTTAATGGATATCTGTCTTGCCAATATTTCTGTTGAACTAGCCCCTGAGACTCTGAGCAACTCAATGCTAATCACTGTATGAACAGATAGTAAGGCATGGTCTGTATTCCAATTAAAGAAGACAAAGTAAAGTATGAAAATCTATATTGTTCAGCTATTGTATCAGCAGGGAGGAATAAATTGCACACACACATGGCACACAAATACAGGAACAGTTTCAGGCTGGGGTCATCCATAGCTCATCAGCTGAAAACAGAGAAACAAACTTGTCTATCTGAACCCAACTTTAAAAACATACATTGCTAGAAAAATGCATTCACAGTAGCTCAAATGTTACATACAAAGCCCTGTCTACTCTCAGGAGGAAATGAAAAGGGTAAGACTGAAACCACATCTCTTGTAGGGCATCAACATCCCAACTTTAGACGGGCAGCAGAAGTTTGTCCTCTCTAGATATTCACCACTCCATTACTTTGTCATTAACCATCCATCATATTTTTCTCAATATCCATGGGTTCAGGAGATTCATTGGCAGGGGGAACACTTGTCTTAAAAATCTTGGCCCAAGCTTGAATATCTATTGGGTGCAGCTTCTCTTCACTTCACTTTTCCTTGGAGCAGAGACTGGCATCATGCTCAACTGTAGCTCAGGGAGATGCCACAGAATTAGCAATCATCTTAGCACTAATATCAGTCTATCCAGTCCTGAGCTTCATGGTCAGGCTACTTTAATAGGAGAAATACTCAGATCTGCCCAAATTAGGCAGGGTGAGGCTCTGAAAATAGGGTTTCCATCTGTTAAGAGATTGCTCAAACCAATGGATGGTGAGTGAAAATTGCCCACAAGCTCAGGAAGTAGCTAAGCGGGGAACATGGGCCTCTCAGCTTACCTAACTAGATGCCCGAATGCCTCAGCTGATTTGGGTCTTATCTTAAAAATGTAGTACATTCATGAACCAAATTAGGCTGGAATTGTTCTCCATCAAGGCTCCACAGGCAAGCAGAACACTCAACCACCTTTCTTTTTCTTTGCTGCATAAAGAAGGGGTTATGCAATTTAAAACAGTGCTGATCAGGGTGCACCAAACAGACTGAACCCTTCCCTCCAAGAGTCCATTTGCCATCCCAGGAAGCTCTAGCATGCATGATTGGCTCAGTGTCAGGCCCCTAAAAGAGCTGCTTGTGAGTTATCGATGTCAGCAGGGCATGACTTGAGAACTAGGACTCCTGGTTTGCAAAATATTGCCATAAGGCCATCCAGCAAACAGCTAGAAGTTAACTACACACATTCCAGTGAAAATGGACGTGTGGAGGTCCCCCTCACTGTTTAGTATGGTTTGGGTTTTGGGTTAGGATTTTTTTTTTTAAGGGAAGAGGTTTTGTGTAGATCTAGAAGACTTGGCAGTGAAGCATAAGAAGAGGAAGTTAAATAGACAGGCAGTAAGGACTTACATATTTACATCTCCTGTCCTTAATCCCAGCTTTCCTACAACTAAACGTATGGGGAGGGTTGTAGGGAGGGATGTAGGGAGGGAAATCTCCACTTATTTATTTCTGGAAGTTAAGATGAAGCCATTATGGCTTGCACAGTATGTTTGCTATTATGAAGCTGCAAACAGAGCTACAGAAAGGGCGTTTAGTGGGAAATATTGTCAGCTGGCAGTCTCGGGCACTTGAGTACCCTCCATAACATGCATAACGGAATCAATTTAAACCTTGTGAAAGGGACATTGTCTGATAAAGTAATTCCTCTTTGAACACAAGATGGCAGCCTTAAATAAATGCAACCCCGCACAGCTTTTAATCTTACACATCATTAAATTCCTAATTTACACATTATGTTTTCATGGGCCAACCCATAACTCATTAGTGTTGAACTCATGAGTTGTAAAGACCAACACACTAGACAAATGCGGGTTTCTTTATCAGCTTTTCTTTGGGTGGCAGTTCTCTTTTAATTTACCACAGAGAAAGACTTCAAATTCAACATGAAGAAAGCTTTCTGATCTTGTGGGCTTTGTGCAGTCTCTATCCCCCAAAAAAACCCTTTCTGATTACTCCTCTGTACCCACAGATTTTACTGATAGAGGGTGGAATGGGGATTACCAAATTTTTTCTCCTTGTTCAAGATACTGGAGTTCCTTGAAAGATATATCTTTCTGCAGGAGGATTTCAAATAGGCCTTGAAGTCAAAAGCAAAAGAGATTGCAAACAGCATAGGGTTTGGAGCTGGTCTTCCCACTTTTCCACAGAACTTAACACACAAAATCATGTTTTGATGTCTTGTCTTTCCATTCTCTCATTCTGAAGGAAGACAAGTCACAAATGCCATCTGAGGAGGAGGATCTCCACAGGGCTCCAGTACCTTGACACTAACCATACCAGGATGGATAGCAATGGCAAGAAAAAGGCTACAATCATTTTCTCTGTTTTGGGAACTATGGGTCAAAAAATGTCAAGTGTAGAAATCTTTGCAGGAGATCTGGTGCCTCTTAGTATTGGATGTAAAAACATAAATGGCTAATGAAACAGGTCAGGCCAAGGGCCCTTTTGAGCCAGCTGCTGCTCTCAGATTCCCTGTGCAGGCAGTGGCAGTGGGAGGCATGACAGAGCACCAAGGCAAGGCTTGAGGCTAAGTTTGTTCTTCCTGGGCTGGGCTGTCATTTATCATGGCCATAGGGCCACTGGTCTGCAAGACCTGCTACTTTGAGAAAGCCAAGCTCCAGCACCCCAGGGCCCTGTGTGCCCTGCTGGAACTGGATTGAGGTTCACAGATGGCTGGAAAGGCCACTCATGACAAGAAATTCAAGATCATCCCTTTCAACCACAGTTGAGCAAGCTGCTAATGAGACTCAGTACTCCTCAGAGGAGTGTTCTGCTGTGCTACTGCCCAAGAAAAGCCACAAACCTAAGGAGTGGAGAGGAATATTCGCACCTGAAGTCTAAACAGTTGCAGGATCTCTCTACTATATCCTCTACAAGTGGAGGCCCTCTGGAAACACCAGCAGAAGAAATCTTGATGAAAGTCCTCATCTGTTCTCTTACTAGTCATGTCCCCAGAAGCTCATAGCAATTGCACCACTGGGCACCTTACAGACCCTTCAACTATTTTAGAGAATGATGGTACTGACACAAGTCATCTGCTTAGCATCTTCATGTATCTAACTTCCTATTCTTATAGGTTGAACATCTTTGCCCTTATCTAGTCCCTTTTTCTGTTTGTTTTATTACATAGGCATTCATTTTTCTCAGGTTTTCTTCATCCCTCCTTTCTCTTTCAGTGATGAAGAACATACAATTTTGTTTACGGTGAGATAATATCCACCTAAAGAGGGAAAGTCAGCAGGGAAAGACAAAACAACCAGTCAAAGTATCTTTTTACTGACACCATTTTCCAAGTGGAACCTTCCAAGGAGATTTTGGATGGCGAGGGACAGGGTGTAGCAGTGAGGGACATTCTTGTGTGGCAGATAAAGAGACTTTGTCTCTTTCCGGAGACTAAATTACCTGGAGAAGAAGGTGGACTTTTGATGTTGAGTGAAGATAAGCATCAGTAGATTTTGCTTCAGTTTCTGGCACAGGTTTTCTGTATGGCTTAAAATCATACTGGGCTTCTCTATGCTTTAGTTTACTCCTAGAGGGAAAGGGTCTAGCATTCGGACCACTTATATTATGATTCCACTTTGTGCTATTGCACTGAGACTTGGAAACCTGGGTTGCATTCTGCCCTTCTTCACATCTTCCCCATTAGAGATCATTCTAGAGGTCTAATATAACCCCCTACAACATCTGTGCAACCTCGTAAGGACATAATTTTAAAACAATGCATTGCATAAGCATACCAGGAAAGGATGAATTCCTTTCATGGTTGAAGAGCGGCAGGAGGCCCTCGAAGATTTAGCTTCCATTCTCAGCTCTGCCCAATAGTTCAAACAAATCATTCAATCTTTTCAAGCTTCCAATTCCCCTTTGAGAGGGCGACAGCTCTTGATGGGAGTGGCTATGAGAGTTAATGCATGCGACATTAAAGAGGTGAGGGCTGTATTGCTAGATGCATGACAGTGAGTACTCTCCTTGGCTTGCCAAGTCTCCTAGACTCCTGCCAGAGATGGGACACAGCCTCCAGAGGTGGCAATTAGAGCACTGCCAAGTATTACACTGATGCGTGGCACACAGCACGGCCACCCCTCCTTGGCAGGGAGCCTCTCCAAACAGGGCTGAGCCGCACAACCGCTCCGGGGCAGGGCAGTGCCCTCGCAGGCAGCCCAACCCTGCCCACGCAGCTCCGGGCAGCTGCAGAGCCAGGGCGGCCGGCAGGCTCAGTGCTCGCTGCCTGTGCTGCCATGAGCACGGCCGTGGGCCCAGCGCTGCCGATGCCAGACCGCGTCCTTCCTGCACTGCCACACTGCTCTGCCTGCCTGCACCCTGCCTCTGCCACCTGCACCCTGCCTGCCCTGCCTGTGCTACGCTGCTGCCTCACTGCCCGCCCTGCTCAGGCTGCCCACACCCTGCCCACACCCTGCCCACACTGCCCTGCCTCTTGCTCCCCATTGACCCCTACTTCTGCACAGCCTCTCTCCAGCCAGCCTCCCATCAACCCCTCCAGAGCCAGCACTTGCCAAATGCCTGACTTGTGTCTGATACCACACACACAGACAGGTCACCTTTCCATGCACCCCATCACGGCTTGCCCCCAGTGCACAACCCACCTGGCCTTATGGCCCAGCAACCATATACACACTTTTTCCCTCACCCACAGCCCCTCTGAAAACTCCCATGTGCCCTGTTTCCCTTGCACACGGGCCCCTGTCATACACAGGGCTCAAACAACCCTCTGTATGAAGGCCAGCATATGGATGAGACATACCCTTCAGCTACACCCTGCTAAAGACAGCACCTCACATGGTCATGTTTTGGCCTCCTTTGCATACCAGATTTACTCCACACCCCACACTGACAGACCCCTTCGCTCCCAAACACAGCCACAGACACCTGAAGTGTGCACACATCTGTAGATTTAGAACATTAGAGGTACAAATAATCGATCTTGTACATGCAGGAGATTGAATGAGGTGTAATCAGATTATCAGTGGAGGGAGACCTTAAAACCCAGTTACAAGCCAGCGTGCTCCCTTTTAGGAAACCTTGTTACCACATTTGCAACTGCATTCATCTCAGACCCACACCAGCTCTGTTACACACTGTCTTCATCTGTACTCACCACTTGCCTGTACCCCACTGACATTTATCATCCAGGCTATTCTCCAGCACTGCTATAATGGACAAACCCTATGGCAGAAGCAAATGTTCTGAATCACATATATCACTCCACCCGTCTAGCTCTATATGTGCAAACACACAAGCCCTGTCTCCAGGGCTTGTACTGCACATCTCCCACCTAGCTTTATACCTGTACATTTTACAGACAGTACATTCTCCTATAAGAATCCCAAATATAACCCCTACATTTTCAGAGGAGTGATTTCCTAAACTCTCTATGCGACTCAGGTACCACGAGTGCATCCACATATCCCATACAGATTTTCATGCTATCCGAGTCAACAGTGTTCTACTGGCAGGGCCAGTTACATTACATGTGGTTGCCAAATCAAGAAACGGATCTCTTAGATCTTCATTAGCGGTAGATGCAGTTTGCCTGGAATGGAGACTCGGACTGCTTAGGACTTTATTCAGCTTATTCCTTTGTCCACCTGTATTTAACAAATTTTTTTTTTTTAAAAAAAAAGGTAGTGTTTATTTCTACTTTTGCAGCATTTTGCCTGATGTTGCATGCAAATAGATCATCAGCTGACCCTTGCAGCAGGTAGAATATAATTTAAGTAAGCAAGACACAACAACCTGTAAGTACTACAGATGATGGCATTAGGCAGAGCTCTTCTGTTGTCTCCCCCTGCTTTACCATATGAATTTACTTTTAGAACTTCTTATCATTCTTAACTCTACAGTGGGCTCCTTTTATGCCTTCCTGTACTTTGAACAGTAGGGAAAAAAAGAAAAAAACAGTACTTTTTTTTTTCTCTGTCATCCTTGTGGCATAATCAGCATTGCTTTGGTTTTCCCTGGCTTCCATCACCAGTTTCTGGACATGGGCAGTGTCTTTAGTAAGATTTCACCCCATTTTATGCCCTTTCCGTTGTCACAAGGTCGGGTCACTTGCTTAGAAGTAACCTGCTGTGGTCAAGGTTGTTTTCTTTGACCTGGTTTATTGCCTTTTAAATGTTTTAGTGTTTTGCCTGTTTCTCAGATTGAGCACAGAATGTTTGTTGCACTGGTAAGAGGTTAGTACTATGAAGCCTAGGGAGTGATATATGGATGGTTCATGCTTTCTTTTGGATTTAATTTTTCATCCTCTAGTGCTCTGTGGTGAAAGGAATGTTTGCTGCTTGCCTAGGGAGACACCTGACATTTAGACTTTATCTTCTGTAAAGGCTTGGGCCAAAATTCTCTTCTCTGACTTTGGGAGTGGCAGAAAAGGGCACACAGTTGAAGTGAAGTGGGGGTGTAGACAAAGAGGGATTTGTGCCCTTCTTATCCCAGACCACTGTAAGAAACTGCATAGCCCCCTCAAAAAATCAATTCCTCCAATAAAAAGGGTGTTTTCACCCCCAGGTACCTTGCAGAAAGTCCTCAGTCCCATAGTACTCCTAAGCCTAAGGGTGGACAAGAAGAAAAGAAGAGCAACTTGGGCTACAATGTCCTGCTGTAATGTCCTAATGAGGGGAGTGCCCTGATTCTGGGTTTGGAGCTTTCACAGTCCCTGAACAAGTAAGTAGAATACAAAGGCTGAAGAAAATGGAAAGAATCTTCCCCTGGAATACTTTGTGCTCAAGCTCAAAGAACTGAAATGCACAGGGGTTTCCTTTCTTTTTCTCTCTCTCTTTTTTTTTTTTTCTTTTGATGAGTCCTAATTTTATGTTGTCCTAACCTGATTTGGCTGCCCCTGCCTCTCACTTTACCTCATGTCCTAAGCCAGTAATGTTGATTTAACAGAAGCAGATCTGACAGGAGCAGAAAGAATAGGGAAAGGACACTTCTCTGGAGATAACCCTCCAATGTAAAATAGGTGTGTGAATCTTTGCATCTCCAGGGCATTGGTCCAGGAGCAATGATCTTTCTCCAGAGCATTCACTTTTCAAGAGCTAAACACACTGGCTCTCAGAAACTGTCCCCTTAGGTGCTTACACCTGGTTTGCTAGTTGGAGTAGATAACACCAAGAGATGCTATGCTGGTCTTCCCACAGCTCTCTGTTCCTGACTTTCCCCTACCTCAACCAGTCACAACAGCAAAGGACAGTTCTGAAGAGGAGGCCAATTCCATGGGAATATGAATGGTTGATCATGGGTCAAAGATGCCGGGAGAGGCTTCTTCTGTGAATGAAAGGTTGAAAGTTCATGTTCCCCACTCTTGACACGCAAACACCATGGGAGGTCAGTGCCCGTACCCACACCTGCCCATCCCAATCTTTCAGGGATCTGAAATGACTAATAGTCCATTAATAGCTGAAAAGCCCCCTTGGCACCCTTGCTAAAAGAGGTCTGAACTTTCTGTAAATGGCACTGTTTTATAGTTGTTGGAATACTTAGCTGGTTTCCCAATTTTAGATGAGGATTTTGTGCGTTCCTTGATCACTATGTCTGCATTTTGTGGTTGTTGCTGATGCCCTTCCTGTGGATAAGTAGTAACTTCTTGCAGAACTGTAGGTGAGGATCTTCTGAGTAATTCTTCTATTTCATCAACTATGATGGGGTCCAAATGACAGACCTTCAGTTTTAATTCCTAAGAAAGAAGAACACTGTTATGGTCTGTCCAGCTGGGTTTTTATCAGAAATTTCACTGACAGGCTGTGTCTATCAGGTGGATTCTCCATAGCACAAAAAGGCTGCGGAGCTTTCACTGTCATGCTTTGAAAGGAGGCCTGAATGTCCTTGGTCTGATAGAATGTAGAGTGTGTTTAATTTCCATGTCGCTGAAATAAAACAGTATTTGTTTTAGAGATTTTGTGAAATACTGTTGTTGTTTTCTGGGCTGACCTTTAGAGGCTCTGTATTGCAGTGGCAGTATGTTGCTATGGGGATCACCTCACATGGGTGAGAGCACGAACCAGTACATAAAGATATACTGGGTGCTTTATGCTGCACCTATTCAATGGTGCTGTACAATTGGAAATTGCTCCCAGAAATCTGGTAGGCTGACTCATAAACACATATGGAGAATGAGATTCACATTTACATCCCGTGTTTTCCTGTATTTTCCTGTATTGTTTGGTAAGGATAACTTCTTTGTAAGTTCATTACTTATTTTCAACAGTGCCATACATTTTGTTTTCTATTAGCAAATATAACTTGCAGCAAATTAAGGATCAGTCCTGGAGAGGTCAGGTTAAGCCAAGGGTTTAAGCTATACATATTTATGATGTAATTAAGTACTTTCTTTCTGCTCCCCCCCACCTTGTTTTTTTATATTTTTATATCACCTGTAAGGTAAAAGCATGTCAGTGGTTAATTCCTCCTGGAGAAATCCAATACAAATTCAGAAATACTTTGGTGTTGGACAGATGGCTGAAAGGAAATGATTAATCTACTAACCTTGGATTTAGGAGATATGGATTTGAGTCCCTGCTTGCTGCAGATTTTCCATGTGACACTGATGCGTAAATATCTTTGAATATGGCCACTAGCCTCTGTGCTTGAGTTCACAGACTGCAAAATAGCATCACCTTGTCTCTCAGGGCAAGGTGAGAAGAAGGAAGGCACATGGCCTTATGCTTTACAAGGGAGGCTGCCAGCCCATAGCCACAGGGTAAGCAGAAGACGACTGGGACAGTATCTGAAGTGAGTATGAAGGAGAAGGTGATAGCAAAATATTTTGTTACAGTTCTGGGGTGGTGTAGACATAACTACAGACTGAGGCTGTTGGATGCTGTGGGGATGGATACCATACAAGTGCCTGGCAAAGGCAAGGCTATTTAGAGGAATCTAGACCATAATTTGTAACTGCTTCTGGTGACACAGGTTTTTCTATAGTTTCATGTCTCAAGCACACTTCTCTTCTGTATGGGCATAATTGATGCCAGTGAACACCAAGGGAGTGTCTGAACTGGAACTCAGCTGTTCTGAAGATACAGTGTCAGGAAAAGGTTATCTGAGAAATAAGGTACATCCTCCCAATCCCCCTACCTGTTCTTTTTCTCCATCCTCATATGCAACCCCTTTTACACAGACCACAGCACTTACTAGTTCCTCAACTCTTCTGAAGGACAGACCCGATATTTGTCACCCTACATACAACATGAGACACACCATATGTTGACTATAAGCACCACATCCAGTCTTCTAATACCGCCATACAAGTCAAATGCACAAATCGCACAGGAGTATTTGCATGTGGAATGTACTTGTTAAACAGGTGTGATGGCCCCTTTAGTGACTAATCTACAGGAAAGAACAGTTCGTGTTTGTTGTTACACATTCTATCATCAGAACATCCTGAAAAGCAGAGATGAAGGCACACAAACCCAGTGTTCCACATAGCACCTCACACATCTTCAAGAAAAGCACTCTCTCCCCTCCCCCTTATGAAACAGGTCCTCTCTCTGTCTTTTTGATGAAAAATCCATCATCAGAAGTATTTCTTTTTTTTAAGTGAATCCAGAAACCAAGTCTTCGAACTACTGTCTTTTGCAATTTTCTGAGCCAACCTCACTTCTCTACACAATTCATCATTGCTTTCTTTGTGCTCTGCCTGGTCAATCCCCATGAAACAAAGGCATTGAGTACAAGCCTTGAAAGTACATGCCTGTGCATGGCTGTCCCTACACATCCTGAGGCTGTTTAGGCTGAATTCTCTAGGATTTGGAGCTTGGAGAAGGAATGCATCCAACAGATATGCCATAGGCAGGGGCCAGGAGAGGTATTGCCAGAATTGAGTGTAAAAGTTGGTATGTTGGAAAGAAAAATCACAAACATTCCCCAGCAACTGGCATCATGGTCCATCTCCAAGAAGGTCTTCACATCTGGGAAGAAACTGCCTGCGGGTAATTGGGTTTGCTAGAGTTCCCTCTCTAATTAATAAGTGATTTGACTTGGAGATTGGAAATAATAGTTGAAATGATGGCATAAGCACAGGGGCACTGGGGCTGCTGCTGTACTATTAAGAAAGGACTTTCCTGTTCAATCTAATGACACTGTATGGCAGTTTGAGGAATGTGAAGTTGTTTGCCCAGGAGACCAACAATGTGATAATATTGGCATATAACCTTCTAGTATTTGAGTAATTAGTTGCTTAGCTACTTTGGATAGGTCATTATTTTGCAAACTGGAAACATTTGCAAGTGGTGATATTTTCTGCAGTATGGTGAAAGAGCTAAACCTATTCTGGCAGTGTACAACTCCTAGAAATATATATGCATAAATTGTTTCTAATGAGACCATCTGCCTTTTATAGCCCCTTTGGAACTAAATAGTACCCAAAGACCACTCTGTCTTTTAGATATCTGTGGTCAGAAAGGCTGCTCCTGGCAATAACAGCATGTAGTTTTTTGCAGACAGAGAAGCTTTTTGATTCCTACATTTCAAGACATGTTTGTGTGTGCATGTGTGTGTACATGTGTGTGTGTGTGTGGTACTGCTTGTATTTGTTAAAGTTATTAGAAATTACTGTCCCAAATCTCTTAAGGGATAGCATCTGGTAACTCATCTGTTAAATTAGTATTTTCAATGATAACAGAAAGTTTGATCTTTCACTTACAGGGCTGGGGGCAGCTTGGCAAAGATTCTCCACCCTGTCAATATCTTCCTGTATCTGCAAAAAAATAGCACTATTTAAAAGGAATACTCTCAATTTAAAATCGCAGGTGAGTTACTCAGACTCAACACCTCACATTGAGGAGCTCA
Organism: Neodrepanis coruscans; assembly: GCA_013400695.1. Taxonomy (NCBI): domain Eukaryota; kingdom Metazoa; phylum Chordata; class Aves; order Passeriformes; family Philepittidae; genus Neodrepanis; species Neodrepanis coruscans. The sequence goes on from VYZS01097124.1 coordinate 47,474, forward strand.
CATTTTGACACTTGTGTAAAGACTGTGCAACTTGCAGGGTGCTGTGTACATGCAATTCCCACTGAGCTCAGCATGTAGAGGATGCAAAGGGGCTCGGTCTCCAAGCAGCTGTTGTCCTGGTGCCCTCATCAGGCCTAGGGAACAAGTTTCTTTTTTAACTTGTGTTTATAACCCCACACCAATTATTATAAAAATAATAGGATAATCTGTAATTCAGCACTTGGCTCCTCCTTGCCTTCACTGGGCTGGAGCTGCCTGAGTGAGAATAGTGGAGTCAGGTGCTTTTCTTCACATCAAGTTTTCAGTCAAATCCCCTTTCAAATCCTTCCATAGCAACACAGACCTTTAAAAAGCTTCCACTGACTGTTTGTTGCTTTACTCTGCAACCACGTGGATGTATTGGCATTAGTCTGAGGCTTTGCAAAGTCATGCTCTGTGTGGTTTCTCTTTAAATACTCCCTTCTATCTGAGGAGACTTTAGGCATGTTCTGAGGGGACAGCCTGTCTCAGAGGGAAGATCTGCCTGGACAGGGCCCATGCTCAGGGTCATGTTCCCTGGCAGCTCATGAGGCCAGATGGAATCCTGACCTCTGTCTCTGAGCTGACGGTGTCTGGGCACCCTGGATGTACTGGGCACACTGGTGAGCGAGCAGCACTCACTTAGTGAAAGCCCTGGTGAAGGACAAGGAGTCCTGGGCTTGCAAGGAGGGAGAGGAGGAGGCCAGGCACACAGGTGGTGAAGCAGGGACACAGCATTCCCACTGCAGAAGGACCTGGATATTGAATGGGAAAGTCACCCAGGGACTGACTGTCTTGAGGCATCTCCATAAACCTCTCCTGCCTCAGGAACCCCTTCCTCTCAGCATGCAGCTCCATACTCTCCAGATCCCCCAGAAAACTCAGTGTAGGCACAGTTTTTACGGCCTCTTTCTAGATTAGCTCACCTAAAGGCCATGAGTACCCCTGGGATGATGAACAGGAGGGTTTCTCAGGGTGTACCTGGTAGGTGACCAGCCCCGAGGCAGTCAGATGTTTCCATGATACTCTGTCTTGAATTAAATATTCTCTGCCAGGTCACATTAATTAACATTCCATCTGTCATAACACAGCAGGGTAGTGAGCTGAGATGGGGGGAAGGATAAACACTTTCCTATTCACTACCTGCTGTTAATTAGAAGAGAAATTAAATAATAAAAAATAATAAAAAAAAGGCTGCACTCTTTTTAAGGGTTGGTGAATCAGTGCTTTATGGTAACTCAGCTACTTTGGGTAAATCTAAGGTCTCAATTATAGCCAAGATTAACCTAAAACTTTAGTCAATGAGCCTAGTTCATATTCTCATCTTAATTACAGCCTGACAGTAGCCATGCTACATACAGCTCAGGACAAATGCACATTGAGGAGGCTCAGGATTGAAGGTTTTTTCAGTCATCATCTCAAATGTCTCCCTTTGAAATCTCACTTGCCCTATTTCCTCTCAGAGGAAAGTTTTGCTGGGAAGTTTTATAAAACTCCTTTGGTGTTTTTAGAGCTGTAGTGCTTTGAAATGTATCTGAACTTTCCTTTAGAGAACTTTTTCTTTTTTTCTGCTTTTTCTTTCTCAGCTCAAACATACTCCACAATTGCTTGGCCTTGTTGTATACCTGTCTGAGGTAGGTAGCTTAATAAGAATATCAACAATTCGTTGTCTTGTCCTATTTTTTTTTTAATGCAGAAAAATCTTGTTTTCTCTTCTCACATCAAGTATGCAGTAGTCACCACAGAGTTTGTTATTTTAACTTGCTTTACATATAAGTATTTGTACACACTGCAAGAAATAATGTAATACATGAGAGTTCTTGTAAGGTAGATGGCTCCGCACCAAGTATGTCCACCGTAGCCAGTTGTGAGCAAGCACTGGTGTGATCCTGCCTCATGCAGGCACACTCACATCAAACTAACCAGTAACAGTTAGCTTGATGACTGCTGAAGCTGCTTGATTTGGCCTTTGGCATGGTGTTTTTTGTTGGTTTTTTTTTTTTATCTAGCCAGCTTTGCTGCTTCATCTGCGTTCCCAGCAGAAGGTCTTTGCCAGTACAGAACAGTGGTATTCCCCCACCTACAAAGCACCCTGATGCAGGCACCATGTGACTTAGCTCTGAGAGGGCAGCTGTGACAAAGAGCTTGGTCCCTGATAGTCTTTGTTGCTGAGATAATGGGATTTCCAAGATACAGGGCTTGGGGTGAGAGTTTACTTGTCTTTTGAATATAATGGCTGGACTTAGTTTTGGTATTGTTTCCAGTGAAGCACACTTTAAAGAAGAATTCTGTTTTTATCTTGGAGAGTTTGTTTCTTTGCAAAGATGGAGCCTCTATCAGCAGGCTGGGTCTTTTGCAAATAAGTGTCTAAGTGCGGTTAAAGGCCAACCGTACAAAAAACATACATCTGGTTTGTAAACCACAGCTCAGGGATCAGAGGGGGACTTCCCTTCTAGCTTTTGTCAGAGCTCCAGGACGCCTTCCTCTAGACTGGGTCACAGCTCTAAGCTGTAGTAACGTCATTACGAGTCTTTGTGCTCTTCAGTAGAAATGACCAAAAGTTCACATCTTAGTCAACAAATGAAAGCAGCCCTCACAGTAAATCAACACGAGCAAATTGTTTCTGTTGCATTGAGAATGGTGTGGCCAACGTCACTGTTACGTACATGAATTAAATGTTGTGTGCAGGAAACAGTGTTCAAACACAGACAGGAAAAATAAAAGTTCAAAAGAAAACGCTTAATGTAGCCAGAGCAGAGCTCACAGAAGTGGATGGCCAGAGATGGACAGCAGGTGAAGAGCAGTGATGGATCTGTGGGAAGTCCAAAGCCTGTAGGGGTTAGTCTCTTTCATTGTAATTGTAATTTGTTTGTGTGACAGATCCCCTGAAGAAGAAGAAGTGACAAGACAAATGGCTACACTCTTTTTCGTAGGTTTGGACACTGAAGGGTGGAATCCAAATTGGCAGAGTAGTTGCTGTTTTGTGGTATTTCACATGGGTAGGGGTGCCAGTAGGATTCTTCATTCCTTACCATCTCCAACATGAGGTAAACTTACCAGAAAATACTTACCAGAGTAAGACAAATATCAGAGCTGGACAAAGTGTTACGTTTTAGAAAACATGTTTTCTTTGTGCTCCTGTATACCCTGTCTGTTATCATCCTGAGAGTCTGAGAGGGAAAAATGTCCATGAATGCCCTTGACTAGGATCGGCTCACTGATGGCCCATCACTCCACCTGCAAGATCTGTATGCATCCTTGTCTGCTCAGTCTCTTGCCAAGGAACTGAACACTGATGGGTGAATTTTGGTCCTTGGTCAGGGCAAGATGCTAAACCACTGAACTGTCTTCCACACCTCCCTCAGCAAGACCCCCCAATTTCAGGCAGCAAAAGAAGCAAAGTGTTTTTACACAAAATGCACATGCAGAGTTCAGCTTTGCTTGTTGGCCAGTTGTGGTTTTCTTAAACAATGCAATCACAGTCCCACTGAACAGCATTGACGGGATAACATTCTTGCAACCAGGTCCCTGAAGGTTACACTGGAAATCTTCAGTGTTCATCCCAGCTGTGTGTAAAATGTACAAGGCTGGGGGTCTGTGTGTGCTGTGTGTATCTGTACACAGGAACAGGGTTTTCCTTTCTGCATCAAGTACTCGAGTCCTTTGGACATGAAGAATGAAAGTGGAAGCTGAAGTCTTGTGGGGAGGTGTCTTTACCCCCACCTGCCAATGGAGACAACACTCACAGATCGCTAGAAATAGCAATGCCTCCAACAAACCCTGGTGTTAAAATGTTTTATTTTGTGTTAAAATGTTACAATAGTGTTAAAAGGTTACCACCAGGATTGACAGGAACCTCTCTGTGTTTCCCTCCTGCCCTTTCTTCCTGGTCTTCAGTTTCAGATCTATCTCTTTAGTGTTGCTCCAGTCCTTTCTGATTTTATTTTATCCTCTTTGCACAAAGACTCTTCTCTTTTAGGACTTGTTCCTGTTCCTCGAACTATTTTTACCAGTTCCACCTCAGTCTCTTTCCCTCTGACTCACTGTTGGGAATCCTCCCTCATCCCCACAGCACCACTCCTCCTCCTTTGTTAGAGGTCAGAGCAGGAATTGAGTGATTCCAGGCTAAAAAAAAAAAAAAACTTGGAAATCTAGTGCCTGAGGGCAGATGACCAATTCTTCCTTTCAAAACCTTTCAAACTTCCATGGAGTTTGCAGGGCTTATCCAAAGTGGGCATAACTTGTGAGGAAAGGGGAAGTACGTCTGCTGTTTCTGCTTGGTCCCCACATATTGTCCTTTGGATGCTCAGCATCTGCCAAAAAAGTGAGTGGGCACTGGGTGAGAGCATGTTTTTGACCCCTGCATGGTTGGAGACAGGCTGACATCTTCTCTCTGGACCTGACCACCTTCAAAGGCAAAACTCCATTTCTTGCTGCTGCTCCCAACATTGCTTCTGCAGAAAGTTGTTCTCCTTGTCCTGCTAATAAATTTTTAAAGGCAATAAATCTTTGCTTCTTTTAATAATTCATCTTCATCTGACCAGATTCCAGGTGAATGTTTAGGCTCTCAGTTTCTCCTGGGACTTTGTGGATGGCAAGAAGCCTGTAAACCGCACCATTTGAAAACACGGGTGCTCATACACCTGCCCTCAGCCTCCCTGGCTGCCTCGGAACTGCTCGTTCGGCTCGATCTGGCTGCCTGTCAGCAGAGGCGCTCGATGAAGCTGTGTCTTTAAGACCTACATCTCTTCCCGATGCCATGCCTTTGGGGTTGTGCTCTCCCTCCCCCAGACCTTGGATTCCCTCTCTGCAGGATGTCAAATGTCCTCCTTGTCTCCTCCCTTCAATGGGATGGCTTCCTCTGCTCTTGCTGTGATAAGAGTTTGTTTTCTCCTGCAACATACCCTGGGCCAATACCACTCTCTGCATTTTTCTGCTTTGATACCTGCATTTGTGTTTTGATTTCTTTCTCTTTCCCGGGGTCATACTACTTTTCTCACCCAAAGCAGCTCTGCTGTAAAGACAGGTATAACTAATAGCACTGGGCTTCATCAATGAAGCCAAGTTCAATTTACCCTTTGCAGAAATCATACAGGCAAGAAACATCGGGGTAAGATTTATGTGGAACTGTTTGTCTAAATGGGTTTCCTGCTTCCTTATTTCCAGGGGGCAAGGAAGCTGCCAACATCTGCTCTGTGTCTGATAGCTCTTCCAATTCCACCAGTAGAAACTTTTCCCAAGACACAGGAGCGGGTTGTTTCCCAGACTGGCGGGGTTTTTACATCAGGGTCTCTGTTTCCACCAGGGAAATGGATAGGTGCAGGGTGTGTGGGTTTGTTATGGAGCTCCTGGCTGTGTGCAGCACATATGAGTGGTGGAAATCCTTTTCTCCAGGCAGCTCATACTCTATTTGCTCTAAAGGAAAGGAGAGACACGCAGGTTGAGGTCAGTCCACTCAGAGGCTGCCCATGGTATGAGGGCAGATGAGCTTGTGCTTTGCTCAGGCACCATGCATTTCAGCATGCCCTATCCTCTCCAGAGAGAAACCCCACTGTTGTTTTCATTGCTGCTGTCATGCAGGGCTGTGAGATCTGATGCTTCTCTTGCCCAAACTGTGGCAGTCCTGTCTCTTGCAGGAAAACATGCATCTACAGAATGTCGAGAGAGGGCTGTCTGATGCTGAGCACTCTCTGGGTTTGGTGCTGAAGGAAGACTCCAATGAGCCTCAGACCCACAGAGACTCTTTTACACCCAGTCTTCAATCAGAGAAATACAGTTTTCTGCCTGAAAGTTATGTGGTTTATGGCTTTTGGAATGTGTTCAAAAGCTCTTATTTGTCACATGTGGCCCCCTGCATGGCTCTGCAAGCATCCCAGGATTTTACTGTGCAGATACTCCTGCCTTCAGATGGAAAGGTATGTTGAAACTAATGAAAAATAGGCTGACTTTATACTAGCCCTGTAACAAAATAAATTGAGGGGAATGTGTTAACTTTTGTTTTATTTACCTTTGCCAACTTTCAAGTCAGCTCTCTCAAGCACCCAGAAGGTTTTAGAAAATGTTTAATCTAACTCAGACAATTTCCTGAACTCCCTAACTGGACCACCCCGTTTTCTGAAACACTGCCAAAAGGCCTTAGTTACTCACAGGCTCCGGCGTGCTGCTCTTTCACAACTTCTTGCTGTCCTCTCACCCCACTCTCAAGCCGTTGTGCGTGCCTTAATATAGCCCAGAAAGAGGAACCTACTGGAGTTTCTGCCAGTGCCTGATGAAGAAAGTACTGCTGAGAGCTGAGAGCCACTGATGTGCCTGGCAAAGGACTGCCCCAAGGCTGTGCACTTTGTGAGCATCAACACCAGCCTGCCTGGGGTAGCCTGCCTGCTCCAGGTGTGCCTTGCCCACTGTCCCAGCTCCCTTTGCCTGTGGCATGAGCCTCTGAGCTCGGGCCCTGTCCCTGGAGAGCCCGAGGACACTCCCTGTTGTGGCCATACAGGACAGTGGTGTAGTCTTTCCTCACCCTGGCTCACATGCTGGGTTTGCTGTCCTGATGTCTCTGATGTTCCATCCAGCAGCCTGTGCTTGGCAAAAAGAAATGGGGGCTGTTTCTCAGGGTCACAGGACAGAGATGATGATGAACATCACTTCTCTTCTCTCATCTCCCTCACCACCGCACACTGAGTCTATACAGCTGTTTAAGTAGGGGCACACAAGGATGCTGTGCTGATGCCAGAGTCCAACTTAAAAATTATTTATTTCTCCAGCAGAGCCAGATCACAGCAGAGTTTTAACAGAGCTGTAGCAAACCAGGCTTTTAGTCACTCTCTTACTGAGACGCTTGCTGTTTGGGGACTTGTCATGTGATAAGGGTTTCCTCCTGAAACTTAGTTTCCTGCTCTTCTCCTGTGTTTCCTTCTGTTGTCCACCACACTGCTGGCTCCAAATAAGGGCAGTGAACTCCCTAGAGCTCTCCACCACCTACTCATCACCCTGATGTCCTTCCTCCTCTGCCTGCATGACCTGTCCCCTCCTGGTCACAGAGGAAGTGGGATGACAAGAAAAACTAGCTCGGCTTTTCCAGGGATTTCTAGAGGAATTTGCTCTCTTTCCCTGGACCTGGACCTGACTGACTCCTCTTCAGGATTTTTATTGGAAAAGATGTTATTTATCCACAAACCCAAATAAAATAAAGAGCTGGGGGGGGGAAGAGGATAAAAGTAGCAGTAAGAAAAGTGATGAATTAAGCTGCTAGGATCTGCAGCTTCTTTCCAGCTAAAACTCTCACAGAACTCATCAGAAGTATCTGAAGGGCTGGGGTTAGAGCTACACTCACAGCACAGCCCTGCTGTGGGATGTTCAGTCTCAGCATGTGCAGAAAGCGGGTGGCGTTCCCAGCTCACAGGCAAGGCTGGGGGAAGTGATGAAACCTCCGAAGTGTAGGACTTTCCTCCCCTCTCTCACAGGAAACATCTTAGCTGCAGAGGGGATACTGCTGGTAGGGAACAGAAATTTTGTCAAGGCAAAATATTGCCAAGGGCAAGGGCTTTCCTGGAGGCAGAGCTGTCTTGGACGGGCAGGACTGGGTTTCATGTTCTCGAGATGGATGGTTTTTCTTGGGTCTTGTAGGTGGCATAGAGTTTTTAGGAGATTAAACCTCCTGCTTCTACTCACTGGAAGTCTCTGCTCTGATCGTGATGGCATGCAGGGTCTTCCACAGCTTCAGAGTCAAGGAGTTATTGCTCAGATAAAATTTCCCTATCCTTCACAGAATTATTGCAGCAGGGAGAGGATTAACAGGTATGCAAATCACAGCAGAGATGGGGGGAGATCGATGTTAAAAAATTAATAAATGCCACGGTGATATTGCTGTTCAAGCTCTCCGGTGCCTTTTTAGGAAAACTAATGTGTTTGCAGGGTGACTGTAAGCCTGATGGGAAGAGGGAGCCAACCTACCCGCTCCTGGCTCCTGCTCTGCATCAGGTAATAGGATCTCCTGCACAGCTGGGGTTAGAAACAAGCAGACAGCACCCCCTGCACATACACACACACTTACACACACACATTTACACGCACGCTGTGCAGAACTGCAGCACGTCCCTGCTCAGACGCCGCTCAGGGCTGCTGCATGCTGAGGAGAGGAGCTGCCAAATGATGGCAGGAGCACAGCGAAATCTCCCTGAAAATAAGTGAGCAAAGGGACTCGCCAGAGTTTCTGTCTCTGCTGGGGCTGACTGTAGTCTCAGACACACTGGAGTGCGTTGAGACCTCGTGTCATCCTGCAGCCACACGGCACGCCTGCTCCTGCCGTCTGGCTGTCATCTGTCGGCAGCCAGAGCCAGGCAGCAACCAGGGGTGAGCAGACAGCTGAGTCCCTCCTTCACCCTGGGTACCTTCCCAGTCGCTCTGCCCCAGCTCCTTGCCCAGGTCTGATTTAAATGGGAGGCACTACATCTGCACCCCCACCACACTTACCCTAAGAGAGTTATGCACTGTTGTGGGGGGTGGATAACGGCAAGCCAGAGCATTTTGAATAAGTCCCTTAGTGCCCCATCTCTCAACTTCTGAATAAGTCTGCTTTAAATTACATTGATTTATGATTCATGTATTTTTATTTGATCAGTCAGTGGTGCTGCAAAACCTTCAGGCACTTAAGGTGTTTCTAATCTCCCCATTCTGCTGGATGGAGGCACCGCTTGTAAAAGGCTTGTTTTTAACCCCTGAATCCACCAGCCACTCGTCCAGGACCGGATGGAAGCCTGTCTCTTGACCTCTAATTGGGACTCTCTCTTTCCCTGGCTCTTGTACATCATGGTGTCCTGGTGTGATCATAGCATAGTTTTTCCAGCATCTCTGGGGGGCCCTGCTGCCATGCTAGGACATTTAACAAGGAAGAGAGGTGAGTGTGTTTTGAACACTGGTTGTGACAATACACATCTCTGAGAGTTTACATTTTAACATTTGTACCAGGAAATCGGCTCTCTCAGTGTCATGGGGTTAGACAAATAGCTGATAAAGAAATAAACCTGTCAAATAAATTTACTTTACAAAAAGACCAAGCCCTACAGAAGTCTCTGTCGTGTGTTTTAAAGAATGCCCCACACCTTCACAAACAGCCTGCCTGTGATACTGCATTCCTCTGCATTTGGGAGCCGCTAGCAGCAGAGGAGGGACCATCCTTGGGGCTGTTTTGCTGTGATTTGGCACCAGCTGTCGAGCAGACCTGCCCTGCTCCTCCACCTCCTTCTCCTCCACATCCTCATCCTCCTCCTCATCCTCCAGCACTGGCTGGGTAAGGGATGGGGCTGATGTTGTTCTGCTTCCAAAGCAAAGCCAAGGTTCCTACGATCACCAAGAGCTACAACAGATGAAGTTACACCAAACACTGAGTACCAAAGACTATAATGTCATTAGAAATTTAGTGGGATGTTTGAAGCCCTGGCAAGTCAAACATGGGCTGAGCATGAGGCTGCATTTTTGAGGTGATCTGCAGCTGTGGAAATAAGCCTGGGAAGGGGCTTTTTGGATTTCTCCAGCCTGCACTGCCCATGCCATGTCTCCTGCTATGCTCACAAGACAGCCCAAGCCCAAGTGCTTGGGCAGCAGTGAGTTTCCTCCCTCCCAACAGCACTTGTTTACTGTTAAATAACCTTGAAGACAGAGACTCTGCTTTGTGTCCACAGAGCCATCCGCTCCTCTGAGCCACTGGTTTCTCCAGAGTAACACACCCTCCCTTCTCTGTTTCCCAACAGACAGAGCTGCTGCTTCCCACTACCCAGAGCCTTGACTTCCAGACTTACAAAACACCTTTTTGCTGCAGCATATTTGCATCTCTTTGTTGACTTTGCTAATCAAGCTCACTCCTGAGCCTTTGAAAACACCAGTACTAAAAGGCACTCTGGCTCTTTGGGCATGGCAGCCATTTCAGGAGAGGTAATCCCTTGTGGACCAGGCAGGCTTGGTAACTAGAAAATATATTAAGGGTTGTGTTAAGAGCACCAGATGATTGGATGAGCAGAGCATCCAGGCTCCAGAGCCACAGGCCCACCCATCTCTCTGAGCCAAGGTAATGCCACACTGCCACCAAAAGGGCAACTTCCTTGCCTTCCTTGCCTGTCCCTGACCCCTTGCCCTGCTTCCAGGCCCAAGTAGCACTCCCTCTTCCCCTTGCAGGGGGCTGGGGTCATCTCCCACCCTGACCTTGAGGCTCTTCTGGGTCTGGCTTCTACTGGTTTAGTAAGTACAACCAGCCCATGTGTGGACATTCCCAGGGTGTTTCAGTCCACACAGCACCCCAGAGCAGTGATTCCTGAGATAGGAACCACTCTGTCGTGTATCTGTTACAATCACTGCCCTGTGCTTGAGCTGGGCCTGCAGAGCCCAGGGTCCCAAATAGCAAGGTGCTCACAGCAGCCCATGGGTAGCACACACAAGGTCCCTGGGCTGGGAAAGATGAGTTGGCTAGGGCAGCCAGGCAGCTACAAAGCCACCTTCATGACATGGAGCTAGGGGACAGAAGGATGAACACACTGCACCCACCTCCAACCGTTGCCTAACTCTGCCCATGGATTGGCCCAGTACAGAAAGGAGAACTATTTTTGTGGAGGCTGGCATGTCACGAAGATACTTAAAACCAGTATTTACGCCAAGATGTAATGGAGTAGGGAGATAAGATACTTAGCTTCAAACTATTATTGGTTTTAGTTCCGTTGGTGCTTTATGCCACCAGCTTCAGCATCTCAGCACAGGAGGCTGAGACTGGCCCCACTGAGTGGTCAGACCCCAAACACCCATCAGATTCCTGTGGTGGTGGAGGAACTTCTCCTGAACAAGCACCCGCAGACCACTGACATAACATGTGGCAGTGGCAGCCCAGGTCTCCCCACTCCCAGTGCTGGGCTCTGTGATTACCAGCAGCAGTTTGAGAGCAACCAGGCCAGGCTGTCAGAGAGGAGTCCCTTTGGCGCATGTCGGCTCCAGTGCTGAATTTGCATACTGTGTTTGCCAAGGGTTATTAGTGTTGATCAGCTGTTAAATAATCTGCCCTTTTCATTTCAGGAGGCCTGTCAAGACTTGCCTTCACGTAGACTTTATTTTAACAGGAGTTTTGTGGCACATTGGAAAAGGGTTTTCATTAGGTAGCCTTTTCCTTGAAATTTCGACAGCTACAAATACTAAACACTGTCTCTGACATGACCGTCTGCCACATGTGTTGCCTAACCCTCTACATCCTCAGTCTGTTGAAAAGGCTGTAGCCACAGAGCAGTGGAAATCGGGCTACAGACCTGCTGGCACTCCTCATCGTGCCAGGAAAAGACCTGAGCAAGGAGATGAACATTAAGACAGACTCACATCAGAAAATGAAATTATCCCCTGTTGGAAAAGGGCACTGTAAGATTGCTGCATACAGACTTTAAAAACAGCCACACCCTGCTCTGCACCTGCAGGGATATAATGTTTGCAGTGACTTACAGTTGTGTTTCACCATCCTTGGTTTTATCTGTGTCTCTTCAGGGCCATACACCCTTTGCAATTAGCCAGAAACGAGCTCAAGAGCCTGGGGAGGCTGGGAGCATGGGCCAGGAGTTCAAAAGGGGTGGCTTGTGACTCACGAGGAAACAGTAGGATGGGGTAAGAACCGCATTTGGCCTTGTGGTTAGGCAACACCGTCAAAGGGCTCTGGAAAGTCAAGTCAGGCAAAACCTAACTTAAGGACTGAGCGGAGCTGCAATAACCAGCTGGTTCCCACACATGTAATTATGTCCAGTACCCTGCAAATTGTTAGAAGAGCCATAAAGAAATGACAAATGTGGAGTAGTAGGGATCTGAAGAGATGCTTGCAATGCATACTGGCTAGTCTTGAATAGTCCAACAGGAAAAATGTTATGCTACTTTGGGGGCAAAGGACCTTCACTGTTACCAGTAAGTGAAATGAAATACCTGCCTGCAGGATAGCCCTACACTTCCCATTCCTCCCACCTACAGCTTTTGAGCGGCTGTTGAACTCCAAAGGCTTTTCACCACAGTTTCCTCAGCATGGGGGAAAAAACCCACGGAGGATGCTGCCCACTGCCCACCCACCATAGTGGGGGCCAGAGCACTGCCTCCCTTGTCCTGGGGCTGAGCCATAGCTGGTGTCTAGGCAGTACCTGTGGGAACTGCCTGCTGGCAAAGGGGAAGCAGGGGCGTCTCTGTGGAGCCAAGATGGCCATATTTTCCTCAGCCATGCTGAGTAAGTGTCAGTGGGTACCACAGCAAGCTCAGTCTTCACTTTCTCTCCCACCACTCCTCTGGGGCAAAGAAACAAAAGAAACTATGAAAACCAAACAATTTGAATGTAACAAGCCATAAAACACAGGAGCAGCTCTCTGCCTCTGGCTCACCTCACTGGTACAGTGACTTGGTTTTACCTTGCTGGTATTGCCTGTGTTACGGTCATCAGGCGACAAAGCCAGCATTTAGAATTAATTGATTGATTCATACACTAAACAGTATTTGTGCTCAATTATTGGCAGGTTTGTTAATGGATTACTATTTAAACAATTGTGATATTTTAAATTACATGTTATTTTATAGATGCACATTTACTTAAAAAAAGAGCACCCCTTGCATCTATTAACATATTAAAAAGAAAATAAAACATTCAGGCTCTTACAATGCACAATGTGGCATTACTCTGGGTGCTTCCTAAGCTAGGGAAATCTTATTTGTTTAATAATAAGTTATCCATGAATATGCAAATCTGCATCAGTGCAGTACCTCACTGCTGTCACTATTAATGAGTTGCAAATTAATGTGACAACAAAAGGAAAATCTATTTAGTGACAGATTTGTGGTTCATACCTGGCTCAAGAGAGCAACCATCTACAGTCACATCAGTCTGCTGGAGAAAAATGTGCACATGGCGTGGACAAGGTTTCCTTCAGGACTGGCAAACAAGCAAGGAACAGCCTTCACCCCAAGGGCAGAAGGCAGTGTTGCTCCTAATGATCCATCACACTTAACTTAAGGGAAAATAGTCTCTTCACTCTGCAATCACAGTGAACCCATGCAAAGCACAGTAACGGGTGAAATGCAGAACTAGCAAGACTGATGTAGGTGGACATCATGGTGCAGATGTAACTTCATCTTCTTCACGTCTGCTTGAGGATTTTTGCCCCTGACATCACCTCAAGCTCACAAAAATGAAACTTACTGAAGTCTGGTCACTTTCTTCTCCTGCTCCTCCTTCCAGCAGAAATGCAGTGGTGAATGAGCACAGTGAGAAAAGATCTATAATATGTGTCTTCACAGCATTTACAGCATTCAACTCCTCTGTCTTGTGTAGAAGGGCCAAGCCCCCTCCTATCAACACTGGACTAATACTGAAATGAAAATTTTAAGCAGACAAGATACTATTTTTCCCGTTACCTTGCAGCTGTGCAGGTTGAAAGTCACAACGTGTGCCTTTTTCCTGTGCAAACTGAAGAAATGATGCTCAGTGTTTACAAGCAGCCCCACAGGGCCTGGGAATGGCAGCTGCCTGCACTTACCACTGCCTGACACCTTGTTCATATTAATGGACAAATTATGAGCCTCATCTATAGTTTCATTATTTAGCACAGAAATGAAGGGAGGAGCCAGCGTAGAACTCTTGATTCATGGAACGAGCTTGGCCCCTGGGAGCAGTTTTTAAAACAATTTCCATTCTGCTCCTGTGATCCTGCAAACTAGAATCATAGAACCATTAAGGTTGGAAAAGACCTCTAATATCATGAAACCCAACTGTCAGCCCAGCAATGACAAGTCCACCACCTAAAACACGTGCCTAAGATCCACATCTGTGTGGATCTTTTTGAACACTTCCTCTGGCCCTTGCTTATCACTCACTGTATCAGTGTCTTTGGCACAAGAGTCCATCTAGGTCACCAAAGAGCAAAGCAGAAGAAATGAGATGAGTGGCTGGAGGAAGAAATAACCCAAACAGGAAACTCCCAGGGCTGACACAACTCTGCAGAACCCAGTCCTCCTGGATAAGGCAGGAAGGTGAAGGGTAAATTCAGTATTTTGTGATCCTCAGAGCATCACTTATCTCAGGGGAAACCTCCCAGCACTGCCCACACCAGTTCCCACCAGGCAGCCAGCCTGGAGTTGGGTATTTCCTTGGATTTCACAGCCAGCAACAAGTAAAATTTGACAACGGAACCTCCCTTCAGTGAGTCTCACCTGCCTGCTCTAGCTGGAGACAGGGTTTTTCCCTATTGCTCTAGTGGTTCTCCAACATCTCCACAGACAGGCAAATCCAAATGATAAGCAGGGGAAATTCAAGGAAACATCTTGGCTTTGGCCCCAACAGCATCAACATTGCACTTTCACCTCATAGAAGGCAAGAAACAGGATCGGCAGTGTTTTACCATCCCCAAAGGCTGCATTTCTGCTTCCTGATTTTTTATTGAGCTGGAGCAATGCCAGTGGTGTGAAGCAAGCATCTTTGGCCCAAGGAGGATGCACGGGGAAGTGCTTAAAAGGAGAGCAGCATAAATTCAGAAACTGAAACAATGAACAGACCCCCCTCCCAGCCCTGCTCTGCCATGCTGGTCAGAACTGGCAAGGTAACCAGTATTCCAAATTCCCTGCCTACACTTGCTGTCACCTAGTTCACTCCCTGCCAGCACACTGCCATCTCTCCCCTCCCCAAGGTAACTATCCTCTGGGCTTGCCTACTGTAAACCCAGATATGCATCCAGCCTCTCCAGTGAGAGCCTCTCCCAAACCACCCAGCACAGTGTTGGTCCAGCCAGCATCCTGCACCCAGCAGAGTGGGATCCTGCCCTCCTGCTTCGCTGAACCCTCTGTGCTCCCTGAAGCAAAGTCTCTGTAAAAAAGTACATCCTGGAAGATAAAATGGTTACATTATGTCAAGGGACAGCACTGGGATCAGGTGTTCCCCGCCATGACCCTATTTTTAGAGCACAGACAGCCCCAGGGCAGGCACACACTTGCATTACAACAGCATGAAGCTGTTACTATATTTGAGCACAGATGCAAGTGCCAGCATGGAGGAGGCCCAACTGTACTCAGTGGAGATAGTAGAAAGCTGACTAAGCAAAGATGTTTGGGGAGCACGTGCTCAAGAGTATTGAGGAGGAGCTGGGCAAAAGAGGAAGCCACATCAATCTTTTGTTTGCCCAAGGGGCTCAGTGAGAAGTGAGGTACCTGTCCTGCACCCCTGGAAGTGGCACGGTGCTGATTTATACTCAGCTCAAGCAATCCAAGCACCATGCAGCTCATTAGATAAAGGAGTCTGTAACAACTGCTATTAACATTCTCCCTTGCCTTAATTTTCTGGCACATCTTTTCTTTCCGGGAAAATCAGCTGGCACTAGAGAGTAGGGATGTCTGTATTTCCATTCCTTGCCAAGCTGGAGACTGTCCTAGAAGGAAACCCAATGTGTGCACAAATAACCTGTGCAGTAGAGACCACCATCTTCCTTATACAAAGTCTGAAACAAGACACCAGTAGTTGTATTAGGACTAAAAATTCCCTATCCTGTGCAGAAATGGGACTTCAGCTGACAGCAGCAGCCAGATTTTGGACCCCCCTTTCACGTCTTGGCTCAGCTACAAAACCACCTTACCACAGAAACAGCCCCACTGCAAAGCCACACAATACAAACATTTGGCAAAAGACTACAGCTACACACCACAAGAGGCACCAGCTCAGAGCCTTTCCCTCCAGCGGACCTTCAGAATTGAGGTGCTCTGCTTCAGACCCTTTTGCTGGGGGTCCTGGCCCTCATCAGAAGAGCAGCGTGATTTAAACATCTCAGAAGTAACTGGATGTCACACGACATCCTAAGTAAAGAATAGCCCCAAAATAGAACTCAGGACTTTGTGTTTACAAGCAAGAACTTCTTTGCACAAGAGGAAAGTGCGCACCTTGAAGAGAGGGTCTGCCCAAGCCCAGGGAGCCCAGCCTCTTAGATGCAAGTTCCTGACCTGTGCAAAAGTGAAATTCTGGTCCCTTTAGATCCCCCCAAAGTGTGCTCATAGCTTTAGTATTCCACATTGAAACTAAAGCGTTTCCCCTGGCACTATTTTTCTCTCCTTTGCAGACTCCGCTGAAAAGAGAATTCAGACAATTCAAAAAAAAACTATGACAAAGGAGGGAAAACACTTGAACTTATTCACAATTCTTCAACTAAAAGGCGCTGCAGAGAGTATTGTGAACACCATTTTTAAACCTCTGTCCCACTGAAAGTGCCTGCGCCTGATGTTTTCTTGCAACCTTGAACTTAGAAAGCTGATACAGATTCTACCTCAGATTTCATCAGCTGCACCTGTGCCCGCCCTGCTCCACTTTGGGAACTACTCCCAGCACCTCCTTCCATAAACGTTAATGAGGCGAAGCTCATGTCACAGCCAGGCATAGAATTAATGGGAGTCACTTTAGCCTCTTCATTTCTCAACAGTTTTATTGCCTTTAAGAAAATTTTTGTAAAATATAAATACAAAGGCAGAAGATTTACTTACAAAGTTAAAACACAGATCTCAAACATAAACACACAATTCAGAAAATTTAGTTTATGTACAGTCTCGAGCAACTTCAACATATGTTAGTTTCTCAATATTTTACAAGGTACAGAAAAAATAGTTCAAAGTCTTCTTTAAATAAAGAGCATAAAATGTTTAAACATATATAAACAATCCGGTTTGATGTGTGAAAACTAAATTTCACAGCTTTTAAATTAGGATATAAAAGTTCTTACAATTAGTTGATGCATATGGATATGGTTTAATTTATATTACAAACTATTGAATTATATTCAATAGTGCTTACCTGGCCAAAGCAGGTAATTCTGTAAACAAAAAAATGAAAATAATATCAGCAAGTGCCTTACCAAATTCTATCTCCCAAACAAGCCACATGACTTTGATCACATCACCTAGAAAAAGTATGTTCTGTGTAATCAGTGCTTTGTATGAAACAAAGTCAATGTGTGGGTGTGTTCTTTAAAAAAAAAATGTGTTCCGAGTAATAAACTTATCCCAAAGCCTGTGTGCATTTAAAGAAACATTATATAACAATTCTGTAAAAACTGATTGAAGTTAAAAAAAAATTCTTCCAAAATCCATCCAACTGGAATTCAGATCTCTTATATAAAGGAAAGATATTTTCATATTTAATAGTGTCCTTTCTTTACAGAAACAATTTAATTTGAACACATATACATAAAGAAGTAACTGTATAGAGCACTGTACATTAAATGGCCTGATGGTTCACCAGAGGATGTCGAAGGGAGGGTCCTCGTGTGGATGCAACCAGTGAAGCGAGGAGCCAAGCAAAGTCTTGAGTTCACTTGTAAACTCTACCAAGTCCAACAGCTCTTTGCTCTCTGGGTTAAACGCTTCAAGGTCCGTAGCACAAGAGAACAATTGGCTGAGGGAAGTCTGTTTGTAAAACTCTGCCTCCGTGATGGTGACAACCTCCAGATTGGGGAAGTTGCAGCGGAAGATGCGAGACGACATTTTTAGCCTCTTCACCACGTCCGAGAGCAGAAGCCAGTTTCGTGGTCTGTGGAAGCAAAGGGGAAAGAGGCTCCAGTAACTGACAGTAAGTCATGGGTTCCTTGACTTGTCACCGTCTCGCTGTGTGACAAACCCTCCCCAACTGCACCCCCACAAAGAACCCCTCTGAAATCAAGGCCCAGGGTGTCAAATATTACAGATGTGCAGGCGTGGATGTATTTATTCAGTGCTGCCTGCAGCTCTGGGGAAGGAGGGATCCAGGCATGCAGGGGCACTTGAACCTATAAAATCTGGGCTCCTGAGTGCACATGTGGGCCAGCAGCCATCCCAACAGCTGTTTTTACAGCTGAAGGTTCACCCAGCTGAGCTCAACTCCCATTCAGCAAGTTAGGAGATGGTTTACAGTCATAACCACAAAATTCAGCACCTCTAACTTCCAGAGATACCAATATTAAACAGACGTTAAAAGGGAGCTGTTTTTTTCCTCAGACAAAGAATGCATTTTTAAAATTCAATCTTTTCATTTGTCCACTACAGGAAACTTAAGTTATATCCATCACCTAAACAACAAAAACACACTAAAACACACACTCCTGCATGATTAATATTTATAGCTAAAACTACTTTTATCACACCTGTCACTAAAATCAGTGCAAATGGTAAACAGTAGCTGTTTACAAAGTTAATTTATATCTTGAACATAACAGATAATAAAACTTTCCAGGTATTTGCTCATTTTTAAGTAACACAGAATCTTCTCTAAGATGCTTATTTGTTTGTTCCAATTCAGAGCTTTAAAACAGTTTTGCTATGAAGTCTAGAAAACCAGTAATGGTGTCATTTTGTCATCCACAAAAGCGTGTCCACTCAGCAGAACAGAAAAGCCAGTAAAATATAATTAACAACACCTTACAAACACAATATCCAAAATTAAGCATTAGAACTATTTGTATTTTGACATGTTTTAACAAGGTGCCTGTCTGGAATGAGAGAAGGAATTTGTGTTCAAACATCACTTTTCCTGCATGGGAGAATGGCACTCAAAACTCAGCCCTAAGAAATCAGCCTTTTCCCCTCTCACTCCCATTAGCCTATTTCCAAAAAAAACCCAGCAATCATGGCACTGATCTTCCATTTACATTGCTTAAATGCAAATGCTTTTCCCCACAGACACAAACTGACACCAGACCAAACAGATTGTCTCAGCTGTTTTTACCCCAAAACCTGTGTTTGTTCTTACCCCTGAGAGAGACACACTTGAATGTTGTAACATGGTAAGGGAGGCTCATCTGAAAATTCAAATTCAAACACATCGCTAAAGCCATCTTCATCTTCATCACCTGGGCCAGGAGGATTTGCCAAGATGTCAAATCCAGATTCATCTTTTGGATCTGAATAAAATTGAATCAAGGTGCTAAGTCAGCATTGAAAAGGCTGTTGAAGGTCTTGCTTTTTCTTCCAATAACGTGATCTGTAAATAAAATGAGTGCTTCCTTCCCAGCTTCCTCCACCATGAAAAACAAAACAGCCCCCACCCCCACGTGCCACATGTTTTTAAAGTCTCTGCATACAAAGAAATAAAGGGCAACATTTGCTCACCGCACACAGAGCTGCCATAGAAATCCCAGTACAAACCAGGGTCATCAACACCTCGACCTTGCAGGTCAGTTAAATACTCTGGAGAGGAAAAAACAACAACAAAAACATACTGATGAGAACAAAAAAGCTGGCAAGTTTAGCACACTGTATGTCATACAGTCTCAATATGCATCCTCCATACCCTTCCATCAAAAAATCCCACACCATAATCTTGGTGCACATGCTGCAAAAAACAGCATATACACACCATTCTCTCACATCAATTAGTGACCCACATCAAATAATCTCTCAAGTTTTAACATGGATGGACCCAACCTTACACTTCAGAAACTGAGAGCGGCATTTTATTTTTGTGAAGATAGGATGTTATCATACTTCTTGGCCTTCACAGTTGTTCTGGACATCAACTTGGGGGTGAAAATGTGGCCCCAAATAAACTAATAAAAAAGGTTTTCCACACAGGTATCTTCAGAAGATACAATTCTTTTCCACAGACATAATTCAAGAGATTTACTAATTGAGCTGATGAAAAGATACTGGGACTCAGGATGCTAAGAAGTCCAGGATACTGGACTTTACTGGTGTCCTCATAAACCTATGTGCTTTCTACAGTGCACCATTTAAACAAGTAAGTGGATGAGTTCTTAAACTCATTGACTGTGAACACTGCAAACATTTTCAGAGGTTAAGTTATTAGGGAATGCAAGTGTCTTTATCCTAAAGTAAGAGGGGAAAAAAACCCTAAAACCATGTTACAACACGGACATGTTTAAAGACAAGAGCCTTTTTTTACATTTTTTTAGCATTTCAGATATAAAACAAGGCAGAACTTGCAAAAACAAAAGTAAGACAAAAAGCAAGACCACGGGAACACACAAGACTGTTTAATAAACAGCTATTTGATTTGGCAAGTTTGTTATTTTCATTTCAAGCAGAAAACTGAAGGCACCAAAACAGCCCGCTGACCTCCTACCTACCTATCAAATCTGACAGTAGAATAATCCTTAAGACTTCTTAAGAGTTTCAATTAGAAGGAGCCCCCATGCATGGCTGTGTTTCCCACCTGCAGCCCCTGGGGTTTTGCAGGCAGAGAAGGAGCTACTGCCACCCACCCCATGTCTCCTTGGCATGGAGCCATCCCTGCCTGGTAGGAGGGACTTTTGGGAACCAGGGAACAAACCCCCCCATTTGCCAAAATCAGCAAAGCCCCAGGTTATGTGGGCACAGACCTGTGAGGAAGGTCTCCATGAGCTCACTGTGGGTCATTTTCACGATGGTCCTCCCAGAGTAGGTTGCGAGTGTTGGATCAGCACCATAAGACAGTAACAGACGGACAATTTCCAAGTGGTCGTTTTCAACCGCGTCATGGATTGGTCTGGTGGGGGGGAAAACAAAAAAAAAAATCATGGTGTCACATTTTGACTCAACAGTAATTTGCAAATGTGTTTGACAAGCAACTTCTGACTGCAGATCAAAGTTATTTATAGAAAGTAACGCTATTAATACAGCTGCCAGTCATCTCATTGTCAGTTTTACGTACCCATCACCCCCTCCCCTCTCTTCTCCACAGTCAGACTGCTCAGGGCAGGTATTTCTGTTACGTCTATTCATTGCTGCACGTATTTTGAGGGCCAGTAAAATAATTACACTGCTGTAACAGAAAGCAGGAGTTTGTGTGAAGCCTCACAAACATAATTTTGCTGCAAGTCACTCTACCGTTCAGAATCTCTGCCAATTTAACAGCGTGTTGTGGAGCAAGGCTCAATCAGGCTGCCTCTGGGCAAGCACAGAAATCAGTTACCCAGAGCACCTAAATTATGTACACAGAAATAAGTTATGAAAATTTGCTAGGAATTAAACTTCCGTGCAGAATATCCTCTTTAAACTGCATTTGTGAATATATTGGCAGCACAATTCCACCCTTCTAATCACAGAACAGAAAAACATGTTATTTTAAGTGTAGTCCACCCAGAAATTAACACATTCTACGTGGCATGAGCAATCTATACAAGCTCAGACATAGATTTTGTCAGCCTAGAGAAGGATTATTCATTAATACACATGCCTGCAATTCCAGGTTTAGAATTCCTTATCGCTAATTATAAATCACATTAACTTTTGCCTTTAAAATTGATTATACATAACAGGGAGTTGTCTGAAAGTAGAACATATTATCCTTCAGACTAATGAAGATGTGTTAAAATCCCATGCTTTCCTTACACAGCAAGAGGAAAGAACTGAAAGGGGAGTCAAATGCATGGACAGTGATCATGGAAGTTCAACCCAGCTCAACACTCCTCCTTTAGGCTGTCGACACCACTGCCCCCCAACAAGGCTTTCAAGCTCTCAGAGAGCTTGTATTAAAAGGCAAGAAAGGACTTCAACTAGGATCACATACTGCCTTCTTGGAAAGCTTTCAGAACGATGTTACAAGGGGAAATCATCTGGAAGCACAGCCAAGCAAAAACCTCTCTGCTCTGTCTACTGATCTGTCAAGCAACGCTCAGCTAACAACCAGGGCTTAAACTCCCTCCTGCAAAGAGGTCACATCCCACCACTCCTTCTGCCTCACATGGAAATGTCCTCTCTATGTCACCAGTGCTTTGGCATGAACTAGCATCCATGTGAGTTCAGGGGAGAGGAGGAGAAGATCAAATCAGTTAGATGAGGACAGCACGCCACAGTTTTCCCATCTATCACACAGCACTGCTGGTAGGAGGGGTAAGAGGGGGACTCTGATACATCTCAAAAAGATGCTCCAGATGTGTTTATTCCAAGTACTTTCCAGTAGGCTGCAACAAGGTGATTAACATCACACACAAAGGACTCCTGTTTGCCCCCATCCTGCTGGAAAGCTGTACACTAATTTGGTTTTGACATATGCACGATATATTAGCAAGAGGAGGTGCACTTGGGGACTTTGTGGCTTGTTCCCTATGGAGAGAGGGCTGCCTGCCTCCTGTACACCCCGTGCCACCAACACAGTGAAGAAACAGGTGATCCTCAAGCTCCTGACCACAACCCTCAATCCAGCCTGTGCCAACCCTCATACCCATGACAGCAGAGAGTACAACACATTGACACTTTCAAAGCCCAATGTGCTGCTCTTTGCAAAGCCATTCTCACATTTTAAGGCCGGAGAGGTCCGTGAAGATCACTTGCAAAGGGTCAGGATATCCCTCCTCAATTTCTGAGGGAACGCCTCAACACAACATCGAAACTACCTGATGTCTTTGAGACAGACAGTGCTGGAGAAGGCAGCATTCCCGGGATCCCCTGCAAGCCTCACCCTCCCACCTCCACCTACTGATTCAGTGCTTCCACACGGGGACTGCTGCAGCACCACGCGCCTACGCGGCAGCCAGAGCATCTCCAGAATCAGCGCTAAACATCCCAGGCAGCACAAAGCGAGAGGTAACACAGAACAGAGGTGCCGACACAGAGGCTGAAGAAGTATCAGGTGTTTCTGGCTGTCAGCAGGCATCTGAGGCCTGAGCTGTCAGGTCATGGCACTCGGAGCATCTAGAGCAGGAAAAGTCAGCCTTGCTGCAAATCCTCCTGTCCCCCACTGGGCATGAAGCATCCCCTGGCTGAAAGTCTGGCAACAGGCACCGGGAACAGACGAGAGTTACAGCTGTTGCCAAATTCTGGGAATGCTTCTTCTCCCCCACTCCCTCACTTTACTGGAGTCTTTAATTTTGAACTGTTTTAAATATTATTTTAGAATTATGATTTTCTGGTTTTTGGAGGGGGCTGAAGAGTGTCATGGGATTACCGGTTTGTGGGTTTTCTTGCTTGTGTCTTCTTTTTTTTAAACTGACTTACCTAAGTGGCTTTTGAAGCAGTAATGAATTCAAGATGATCCCTTAACTTATTAAAAACAACACCTAAATCACCACCCAGTGTTTCAATTGATTTAACAACACTCAGACGACTTTATTAAAGGGTGCCTGGGCATTCCCCAGGAAGGAAAAATCACAGCTCATGGGCTGGAACCTGGTGATGGAACCTCCCTCTCCCTTTCTACAGGTCACCAAGCCCAGCGTGGTGGTGCAGACAGGGGCAGAGGCAGCAGAGCAGGCAGAAGGGCAGGCAGAACCACCTCTGTTATCTTAGAGTACAGAGGGAGGCCGCCTGGGCATGAGAGGGGACTCTATATAGGCGTGGGGAAGGAAAGGCGTAATAAAGCTGTGCAGAAGAAGGAAGAACAATAAATGGAAGGAAGGAAGGAAAGAAAGAAAACACTGGCAGGGAGGTGGAGGGAAAAGGGAGATTCTCCATAGATAAGCCAGGGGGAAAAAGGCAAAAAACAGAGCACTGACAGACTCTTTTACTGGCTAGAACAGCTTCTTGGCAAGCTCATGAGTGGGACCATGCAAAGGCACAGCTATTCGTTTGCTTCTCCCAGCAGGGCCAGCAGAGGAGAGAGTATTTTTCAGTCTTGGCAGAGTTTAACCATCCTCTTTGTAGGATGCAAAAGCGACTATTGGAATAGGCAACTTTTTCAGATGTGAAAAAAACAGATCCCTGGGAGTCCTCTCCTGGGTTGCTTTGCCCATACAATCTTTTCCGCCCTGAGCATCGTGGAAATAAACACTCTCTATCCCTAATGGTACAGTTAACGTAGTACAACTCGTTTCTAAAACAAACCCTTCAAAAGGCCCCAGAAGGATCTGGGGACATTTGAGAGCTGCAATATCCTACAGAAGACACACATCTCAACCCTCTCTTGTGTACTGTCGAATTCTTCCTACTATTTTTACCGCCACTAGAGTTAGAAAAACATTTCACTGGGGGTTTATCATTCCACCACCAAAATTATAAACTATTTAGACCAGTCAGGGTTTGCTCCCAGCCTTTCAGGCACCACCAGAATTTTCCTCACTGCAGTAAGAGGTCTTGTAACTCGCCATGCAATACCATATTTTGGCGTCTTATTTTCATTTCCATCTACTCCGTTACGGAACGCTGACCCTCGGAAGAGGCAAGGCACAAGTTGCAGGAGGGCAGCTACGCAGGCTGACTCTCCTTTAACACAATTAGCTGCTGGAAGGTATGGGTCTGCCAAGACCAGCTGAAAGGACACAGGAAGAGAGCCATCTTGGCACGGTCCTCCCAGGGAAAAAATAAAAAAGACTGAGCTCATCAGCTGCCAGTGAGAAGGATACAGCAGAACTGGCTGCGGAGAGCGAATCTAGTGAACGAACTCTGAGGCAACGGTAGAGCACTCGCTAACAGGCAGGGGATGCCTATATTTTTGGCATGTGGCTTTGTTTCTATACTGGCACCGGTTCAGCTAGGGCATGCTACAGAGGTAAGAGGAGAAGAACAAGGAGATAAGGCCAAAAACACAGGGCAGACACCCCGGCTAATGTCATGCACCGTTCATCAAAACACCCTTTGATGGGCCACTGCACTTACTGGGGTCCTGTCAGGGAAGGGAGGCGCTCAACTCTTAAGCATGGTCTATTATTATTTATAGGTAAGACGATTAAGAGCCCTTAGTGACTGTGGCATCTCCGAGACAGGTCTTAAAGATCTCCGGGTTCTACAATAATCTTTGATTAGGCACTAATTGAGCAGCAGAGTGGTTGTGTATTCAGGGTCTCCAGGCGCTGCATGTGGTCTATCAGCAGAGTTTAAGGGGAAAAACACCGAAGACCTACCACATTCAGCAGATGTGCTGTGAGGGAGCCCAGTTGCCGAGCTGAGGTTGTGAAGGGAAGAACTGCACCACACCTACACCCCAAAACGCTGTCACCTCCCTGCCCTGACACCACAGTCTGGTGCTTTGTTTCTGGCTTCACCAAGATTTCTGATGGTATTAGAAACCAGAGGCTGAAAGTTTGCATTACCTACTCAACATAAGGCTGACTGGCTTTGTGGGTACAAAGGCAACGCCAAAGAAAGAGGCTCAGGTACCCACTTCACCGCCAAAACACACACTTGCAAAACCAACACACTGACCTGCAGCATTTCAGACACGACCTTCACATTCTTCACGTTCACACGGACATTTAGTACAGACTAAAGCCATACCCTCACTTGTCACAACTTTTCAGAGTGTCCTCCAAAAAGCTGACTGCAGAGGCAGCAAGTTAACACAGACCAAAGCTTCAGGCAGCTGGGACCCAAGTGACACCCCAGACTGTCAGACCAACCAAAAAGCACATGCAGTTACATCACATCTCGTGCAGTTACATCACTCTGCTGTTTTACATTAACTGGCTGAACAGAACTGCACATATCCACTGTTACTCTCTGCAAACTTGAGGGCCTTCTAGGTGAAGTTGTAGGATAGGACAATAAAAAGCATATTAAAGCAGCGGAGGGGACAAGGCTTTGATGGTGGGTTTGGTCAGAGGGGGTTGTTTTTGTTCGTTTTTAAGATTTTACTATCTTTCTAAGGGTTGAGTATGTTCAGGAATTTGAATTTTAAAAGCATAAGAAAGACTGACACTTCTTTTCCCCTGAAAGTTAAAAGATAAAAACTTGAAGAGAAAAATGGGATTTGTTTTGAGTCCTGATTTACTCTACAGAGACTAATTCTGGTCCTGACAAAAGGCAACGGTTTACACCGGTATGAAGTTCCTTATAGAAGCTTCTGCTCTCCGTCCTGCCCAATTCAGGGCATCCAGACCATCTTTCATCTGTATATAGAAGGGTTTTGGATTCACACTGTCTGTTTGGAAGCTTTCCAAATGAAAAGGAAGTCTGCCCTCAGAAAAGAGACGTAACAGCAAGCTGAGTTCTGACATTACTATCTACGATCCGATCATCATTATGTTCATTTAGAAAATGCATTTTCCCCAAAACAACTTCTCAGGGTAGACTAGCCAAGTTTCGTTCTTGGAAATCAACTCCATCTGTGAATAGAAATCAAAGGTGGACTCCGAACTGGCGGGTGATTAAGACTGATCGGAAACTTCCTGGGGATAATTTTCTATATAGGTTATTCCAGCAAGTGAGACAAAAATAATTTGGGATTCTTTTTATGGCAACTCGCCGCTGTTGCATAGGTCACATACTAAAGCTGAAGGCAGCAGAAAATGCGAGGCTGTTTGGCAGCCTAGAGAGCTCAGAATTCTCACAAAGAAGTGGGCGACAGAGGAGGAGTCCAGTCGGGTTTTTAATGTTTCTCCAAAAAGGTTTCCTTTGGGCCGTGATGGGCTGGTGATGGGCCGGTAACAATGGGCCATCATGAACTTTTAACGGACCATCCTACCCAGCCCTCTTTTTGTTTTCCTGACTCCTCCCTTCTCGAGTTAATAAATAAAGAGCTTAAAAACAAAAGAAGCAGGCTCTTAGTTACGCTAATTTTACCTCCCCGACTATTTGAATGGTGATAGGGAATGCGATAAACCATTTAAGATAACAAGCTGCAGGAGATTCACAGAATACAAAGCGACCTACCCCAAAATGCACAGACTGAATAACATTCTGCATATGCCCAAGACAAGTTACCCCAAGGTCAGCCCCTCAGAGGTGGTCAAAGAGGTGCTTTAGGAGATACACAAGAAGCTTAAAAAAAAAAGGTGCGGAGCAGCACTTTTTATCTCCACAAAGCAAAAAAAAAGAAAAGCTCACTATCTATTCTGCCAGCACAGGAGCTTATGCACCCCTACTAGTCAGTGAAGGAAACTAAAAAAGGCTAACTCAGGATTTAAAAAATAAAAAAAGTAAATCCAAAATATTCAATGAGCAGATAGTTTAGCAGTTCAGCAAAACAACATTTTTCATATAGCATATATAGGACTCCTGATCGCCACAAAAGCCTGACAAAAGCTCTCAAAAGTAACCATGCTAGCAAGGCAAAACCCACTCTTCTGGCACAACTTAAAGGACCTGGAGGGCACACAAGCAGGGCTGCAACGCAAGTATCCCTCCTTCCAGCAGCTGGCAATTTCACTAGCTCTAAAAAAAAACCCAACCAAGGCACAACTTATTAAAATTCCCGGAAAGAAAAAAAAGTCCCCCTTGCTGCTTTATTAGCTGGAGAGCAGAGAAGATCACGGAATCCTCAATACTCCTGCCCAACGACCAGAAATCAGGAGGACACGATGTGAGAGGACCTTTGAGGGTTTCATGCAGGAATGGGGAGGGGGGTCGAGGGGAGAGGCACAAAGACAGAGGGAATGGGTGCTCCTTCCAACCATGAGACCAAAGGAAACAGTGACCAGACAGAGGTGGTCCAGGGGTGCTGCTCACCTGGTTCCATCCTGAGCACTGCAGTTCACATCAGCGCCGTACTCCAGGAGATGCCGCACGATGCTCAGCCAGCCTCTGGCACAGGCCTCGTGCAGGGCACAGTAACCCGCGTTGTCACGATGATTCACATCACACGCCTTGTTTTCCAAACAATACAGAACCACTTCCTGGAAACAGGAGGAAAAACAGATACATCGAGTTATTTTCTTGCGGCGTAAATGCACAGGTTTCTCTACTCGAAGTGGGGGGAAAAGGGCAAATGACAAAATCCCTGTGATATGACTAAGTTGCCCGTCTTTGAGATGGGTCAGTTAAAAGGAAAATAAAAGGGTGAGCTGTTGAAATTCCTCTTTATTCAGGAGACATAACACAGACTTCCTTGACCAGACTGATTTGGACAATGTCAGAGCTCTGCATGCCGCTGGGATCTCCCCGAAATCCTCTATGTCAGGAATCAACACAGGGCAAATTTTGCAGACAAAACTCGCAACCTTCCACTTCCCAAAACTTCCACGCATAAAGCTATTGGGAAGGTTTTTCCTCTTACATCTGCATTTTTTAGCAGAAAATTCTGCAAGCGCACAACACCAGCACAGCCCATGGTCAGTTTGATTTTAAAAAGTGAATGACCCAAAACAAAACACATTTAAGACACACAAAGGATGGTTTGCTACCAGGAAAAAAAAAAAA
>VYZS01097125.1:9653-20962 GCA_013400695.1 Neodrepanis coruscans
AATTGTAGCTGAAATTTTATCCTTTTAGTTTTACTCCATGCAAATATTTCTTATCTACCCCAGAATGCATCTGAGCACTGAAGGGGTAGTGAACAAAGGAATCAGTAATCTAGTTTGGTCTTTATAATACTTTAGTGCTTTAATAATTGAAAATAAAATAAATAAATCTCTCAGTTGATTCCCAAGACTTACTCTGTCTGCTGAGGTCAGAAGTACCTGACAACAGTGGTCGTTTTTTTTTTTTTCCCAGCACTTGTTTTACTGGACAGAAGTTGAAGTAAACCCAAATACAGTCATAATAGTCCCATATATACATACATAGCATATACTTACAAATATATAAATTAATAAATGCTAGGTGAAATTATGTAACTAATGAATGTCTAGTTAGAATAAAAATTCTGTGGCAATTCTTTTACTAATTTCCTGTCCAGGACCTATGCAGCTTTGTTAACTGTCTCCATCTAAAATATAAAAAGGAAGAAAAAAACCAAAAAAGAAAAAAAAAACAAAAAAAAAAGAAAAAAAGGAAAAAAAAAAAAAGAGGAAGTCTTTTTCTAGCATATTACTTGCAAGTTGAAAGACTTTTTCTCCTAAAAAAAAAATATCTGTAAACAGATTAGGATTTTCTCCAGCACCCTTTCAGGAAAGGCTTGTGGGGAGGGAGAACAACTTTTACCAACTAGGTACAGAAGCTAGAAATAAAACAAACAAACAAATAAACAAACAGAAAAAGGTAAATTATCTCTGAACACTTTAATCAGGACTCTTACATCTGACAGCATCATAGCTACAACACTTCTACAATATGATATGATACGTTTTTGGTGAGACTTTCTTGTCAAGATGCTTTCTCTGAATAGGAGGTATGCACAATTCCTCAGCCAAGTTGCCCTGACTAGCTGACTTTGGGCACATGTTTCTTGTTCCCTTCTCCCGTTTCCTAGCCTGATGAACATACAAATAGCTCCAGTGCTCACAACTAGAGAAATAAATGATGAAATCTGGATGCAACAGGAACACATAAGACTTTCTGAAGTGTCTTTCATTAACAATCATGATAAATTAAGCTCAGCTGCTCCAGCATTAACAGGAAGTCTATTCATTTAGAAGTTTACAGAGAAAAGCTGGGATATATTTCTATCCAGCTAAAGTAAAAGATTCAATTTTTGCATTACATTGAAAGGGAGGAGAAAGTCAAAAGCAAGCTGGCCCAGACACTACATTTTCAGCTATATTATTATTCTTCTGTAAAAATGGTTATGGAATCTTTACCTCAACAAAACCCCAAAACCCAAACCCGTAAGAAAATGGTTTTAAGCAGTAGTACATATAGAACAGCACAGCATGCTGCATCTGCAGAAATATTAGGCTGCTGTTCTAGAAATATCTTGTCTGCTATGTAATCTTGCAAAGCTTGCAATACCTGTACTGCTGTAATAAACAAAATTATCAATTTATGTTACTAGTCACTAGTCAGATGTTCCATGTAGCACAGGACAGGGCACAAACAAAAATCAAATCAAACAGGAAACAGAACAAATGAAAATGCATTGTACGGCAAAATGATGTCATCCTTCTGATTATTCTTAAAAGTAAAGCTACATCGTTCTTTAAACCACTAAGTGGTCCTGGAGTGCTTATCTGACTGATTATATTAGCGATTCTATACTAGTTTGTCAGAATAGCATGGGGATGTGGCTGAGCATGACATTCAATTTCCTATTTTGATATGTTTGCAAGTACCTCATGTTATTAACACCTGACTAACTCCCTGAGCTGCAACAATTGGTATATCACCCAAATCCTAATCTAGAAATCTAAGCAAATGTTATGCCTCTCAAGTGTGTTGAGTGCACTCCGTCTGACACCAAAGACATCTTCTCTAATCTTGCAAGAAATTATTTAGGCCTTAGGTGAACAACTTGAAAATCTAATGGTTTGCATCCCCAGAGACTTATGGATTTGAACCACTAGCTCAAATATCGAAGTGGTAAAGATTTACGTGGTTGGAGACTGTATAAGAAACACAGAGCAGACTTCCCTTCTCTATGTCTTTGCTGCTCTGGAGAGTTTACTGGTCTTTCTCACATAAGATATGGAAAGTGAATTGTAATCACATGCAGCTAAAAAAAGGTATGATGTCCACACTCACACTCTGATCCCATAAAAATCAGATGTCCTTTTGGGAAGTGGTGGCAGAACATTTTATAATCATTTTGCTTATAAAATGTCTAAAGCTAGAAGGCCAACTCAAACAGTTAATACTGAAATACACCAACACAATGTAAGACAAACTAATGAACTGTTTCTAAAATCTTTACTGCCTGAATCTGCCATTCTGCCTGTATTACTACCGCAAAAGACATTTCCTTCTCTTGTTCTTCTCCTTCTTGTATTGAGTCATATAGTAAACCTAACTTTGAGTTGTTTGATTTTTCACATTTATGTAATTTTCAAAACTCAAATGTCATCATCTGTGCTCTCAAGAAGTTCTCTAGATCAAAACTTGGTATTGAATGTTAACTTTTCTGATACCTTTAATTTCAGGGAACTTCTAATAGACTTAATTATCAATAAAATTCTTGAATAGTCAAGAAATTGGTAAAAACTCTCAATATAGCTTCTTTTAGGAAGAAAACTAAAGGCCCTGATGCAGAAATACTTTTTGAAAACTGCAAAATAACATACCTACAATTACAAGGACTTCCATGCCTGGTTTCAATTAGGTTCACGGTTCCAAAGATTTCAGTGTCTTATTTAAACTACTGAAAGACTTTAAGGCAGAATTGACTCTAACTGCTTTCTTTCTGTTTTTTGTTTCTATTCTCATTTCCAACTAACATGTCCTGCTGAAGAAGAATTGTCTTTGGGATTAAGAAAATCCTTAGTCTTCTAGTATGTGAAGAAGGATATTTTTCCACAAATTAGCTTGTGGACATACAGGCAGGGATTTTTCCCCATCACTGTCTCATCATAATGACTGCTGTCTTCTGCACTGGAATTTATCTCCAGGATCCTCTCAGGGCCTCTGAGTGTGAACTTAACAGCAGTCTGAGACTTGAAAATGTTCTTGAGGTCCCATTTGCCCTCAGTGGGAATTCTGCAGATAACTTCTTTAACTCTTTGAATGTTCCTATTTATATCCTCCAATTAAGCAACAGTGGGAGACTTACCTCCCTGGTGGATAGGACAGAAAGATGGAGGAGGACCTAATTTCATAAACAGTGATGCTCATTAATGTAAGTTGTGCTTATTAGCCCAGGTCCAGAGCCATGAGCACTATTTCCTAAACTGGTTTGTACGCAGGAATTCAGATAAAAGACAAAAGTGTTACTAAAATGAACATAGAAGGGGGCCTTGCTAATCTGCTTTTACAGTATAATTTATATATGGACAATGTTACCAGTGTAAATGAACTCAGAGAAAGGACATGGTATTTTCAGTGTTGCTCTAGGTGATTAGATTGCAACAAAAATTACCTTTCCATATGAACCTTGTCCTAATACTTTCAGCAGCTCAAACTGAGAAGGATCTGCTTTTTCAAAACCCTCCTTGACATGATGACTGATGTCTATTTCCTTCACGATACCTTCTTCCTGCAAAGGAAAAAAAAATTCCAAAATCAGAACTCTTATCCTAAGGAAATACATTATTTCTTAAATTTCATCTTCTGTGATGTTGCAATTTTGTAGCAAAATTTGAAAATAGAAACAAATGCTTATCCAAATGTTCCACATGCCTGTTACTGGCCGGGGGGGGCAATTGTCTGGACATCCAGGTTTGTACTTCTGTTTATTGAATCTCAAGATACGACTAGGTAACGAGAGAATATACAAGCTGAGGTGAAAAATTGCTGTGGAACTTGGTATGACCACCAGAGACCTTACTAGCGGAGAGGCACACAATCAAATCTGTTTTCTGTTTCCCCTCAAATGATCACTTAAATAAATGTTAGAAAACTTCCTTAGTCTTAAGCAGCAATTCTTCTAATGAGCAGGTGATAAAGAAAAGACATTGCTAAAAGTGTCTCTCTCTATTTACCTCAAAAATTATAATGTTACAACTGATAACCCTTTAAATAGAAACCAAATAATGACTAGGTGTGAAAATGGGGTGGTGGTAGGAGAAAGATTGACACACATTTCCTTGCTTGCAAAAATTAGCTTTATATGTTTCAAATTTTCCAGGTTCTTTCGTTAAAATATTTTCACTGTCAATAGATGCACATTCCTCAAAGACACCAGTTGAACTAGAACTTTCATCTCACAAGCTGTGACATATGGCATTTGTTTTAATTGTTTGTTTAATTTTATTTTGGCATGCTTCTCTAAAAAGAGAGCGACTGGGTCATGTGAGATCCAGAGGGACTATACAGAGTTTGTAGCAACCCAGAAAGTCATTGAGCTGAAAAGAAACCTAGAAGAAAAGACCTGCTCTTCAAGGACACAATGATAAGGGAGAATAATATTTAAAAGCCTTTTTATTTCTGTATGTTTTGTACACATAGATTTGAGTTTTTTGGGTTTTGTTTTTTTTTGGGGGGGGGGGGTTGTGTTTCTTTTTTTTNTTTTTTTTTGGGGGGGGGGGTTGGGTTACTTTTTTGTTTGGTTTGGTTTCTTGTGTTTTGATTGGTGTGTTAGTGTTTTTGGGTTTGGTTTGGGTTTTTTTTGTTTTTGTTGTTCTGGGTTTCTTTTTTTTTTGTTTTGTTTGGTTTTGTGGGGTTTTTTTGTTTGTTTGTTTTGTTTGGTTTTTTTTCTGGTTGGCTGGCTGGTTTTTGGTTTTTTTTTTGGTTTTGTGGGTTTTTTTTTTCCCCCCAAATACTTGTTCTAACTTCTCCATAACTCTCTCAGTTTGAAGGAAACCACTAATTTAGGAATAAATTTGAATATTTCTACACACAGCAAAAGTAACTGGAATCTCATAAACATTATTTTTTTACACAGAATTTCCCAGCTATTGTCCTTTCCCCCTCAAAGAATATCCTTATAAACCCCAGAAATATAACACTGGTTTCCCATTTTTAAAACTTAATTTGAGAAAATAGAAATAACATCTTAAAATGAAAATGCATATACAAAAAATTTTGGCCAAAACAAACTCTGTACTAAACAAGAATAACTTTTAATCCCTTCTCCTACAGAAAAATTGCTATTACTTTCTACCAGTTGGAATTCATTGGATACATGCATTACCCAGATTACTTTCTATATTGTAGCTTCATCCCTTCTCTTCTCTACCCTGCCCCTTTACACTCATGTGCTTTGGAACAGGGACTATATCCTCTGCTTGGTTTGGAAAGCTTCCTACACTTTTTGTATGCTACCACAATCATGGAAAATAACTGTTACGGGGTGAAAGAATGCTCTTTGTCTTTAAAACGTGTTCTTCCCTTTCCCGTGTTCTGTGTGGGACAGGGGGTTACATTCCCAAGGGTTTCTTCTGTGGGAGGGGAGAGGGGGTTTGGTTTTCGGGGGTTTGGGAGGGGAGGGAGGGGGTTGCTTTCAAACCTTGTTTCATCTTTTATAAGAAAAAACAAAGCGAACAGATTCCAGTGCCTTGTGAATACAAACCCAGCCCAGGGAGAAAAATGAGCCAGTCCCTTGAGGCCCTCATCCGGTCTCCCACGGCTCTGTGGAATGCGCAGGGCAGCCACGGAGCCGTCCCGCCCAGTCTCTGGTCTCTGAGGCGGCCCTGCTGGTGCCACGGGGCAGCAGCGGTGGCTGCAGGGTGAGCCAGCACTGCTGGCCAGAAACACCTGCAGCCAGACTTCCTGCAGCACGGTGGCACTGGGGCGTGCGGTGACTGCCCACTCCCCCAATGCTGCTTGGGCAGTGCTCGCCAGCAGCTGCTCCACAACCCGTACAACCACTCCTGGTGCATGTGGTGGTGGGGCTTGTGGCGGCAAGCGGGTATGTGCTGGTGGCAGGCCTCATGGCAGGTGGCTGCGCTGGTGCGTAGGGCGAGGCCAGCCCCGGGCCGGTGCTGTTACATGAAGCGGACCTGGGGTGGAAGAGCACAGTAGCGGGGTGGCCCTTGGGGCCCTCAGGATGCGGTGGTGGTGGCTCCCCCTCTCAGCAGGCTGCAGCCACAAGGCATTTTGGTGGAAACGTCACAATGTTGCCTTGTGGTGAAGTCTTGGGGAGGGGGAGGCGGCCTGTGCCAAGAGGGTGCCCCGAGATAACGGGAGAATGAGCTCCCTATAAAACCTCAGGCACAGAAGTCCTGCCCTCTCTTTGGGCTCAGCTCTTGCTGCAGCTGCATCTTAGCTCATATCCTCTGCCCTTTCGGCTCTTTCCCGCGGTCCAGGTAGCAGTGCAGCTGAATCAACAGCAGAGGCAGCACAGGGCTGAGGACCACACTGCTCACTAGCTATGGTATCTCTCCCCTTGGGGCCCCATGGTTTTTCTTTTCACTTTTCTATCTTCCAGGAGCCCCAGAGTGGCACTGGCACCATGCTATGGGCCAGTCTCCCTTCCTGCCTTGCTCCACCAGCCCAACAGCCAGCCCGGAGGAGCACCATTTGTCCATTTTGCATTTTTATTGTCAGGTTGTTTGTAAAATAAATTCTGTTGGTTGTTGTTACTCTATTGCAATCTCTTGTCGCTTTATAATATCCCCTAGTATCCAAACCAGGACAACAACCATCATCACAGAGCAACTCATTTTTCTGATTCTAATTCCTCTAGTTTAAGGTTTGCCTGAAAGGAAATACTTGAAACTAATGAACAGTTTTCACAGAGAGATTTAAAGTTTTTCTAAGTATGTAACTGCCAGGATCCCTCTCCCTTTTTCTGGCTCTAGTTGCAAGGGAGAGAGAATATCTTCCTGATATTAAATGTATCATTTTAAAATTTTTTTTCCCTGTAGGCGAGACAAACAGTAGTAAACTGATACAACTTCAATACTCTGTATTAGATGTTTCCTAAGGAAACCTGGAATTATCCACATACTGTTATCAAAGGTTCCACCAAGTTCTGAAATGATTAGCTCTCATATTGAGGGACATGCATCTTTAGTAAACTGCCTGCAGCTGAGAGACTTGTACATTGGTAAGACCATTATTTCAAGCTTAGCCCACCCTGCCATGCTACAGCTTGAAGTATCTGAACAGCAGGGCTCACCACCCATCTTGTTCAGCATCTACTCTCTAAGGCTAAAAATTACTCCTCATAGAGTTTGGTTCCTGAATGACCTTCATACCAGACCTTACATATTCAAGAGTTTGCTCTGTATTAAGAACAGGCAGAGTTTGGGAGGATTGACTTCTGTAGGCCAGTCTCCCCACATAATACAAAAAACTGCACGACATTGTCTCAAGTCAATGCAGCTTGAGGGCACTTAGTCATCATTTCATGATTTAGCCCATCTCTGTTTTGCATAAAAGCATGGCCCAGCAAGAACCATCCACTGCAACCAAGTGATGCAGGATGTAGATCCAAATTTGGAAATACACTCTGCAAAAAGGAAACTAACCCAAATGTTATGTACACCATATATCTTCCTCAGATTTACTTCTTTGAGCTGAGACCTTGATCTCAAAAACCATGGTTGAGATTATCACAAACAGCAAACCCCTTTTTAGTTCAAATACATTGTACTTCAGCCTGAACCGCAAAGTCACTTGCAGCAACGTTTGCAAGTCTCAGTGAGGAGTTTCAATTCGTCCATTCACATTAGTCATCAAAGTTGTAGGCCTACAACCTTAAGCACATTTCTCATTGTATTACTAAAGATAATATAACCTCTTCAGGTTGAAGAAATGTATTCAGTTACACAAATATATTGAAAGTATTAATTCAGCTTGCTGGAAGAATGCTTAAAATTTCTAGCATTTCCAGAGAATAGCATAATTAATTAATAACTTGCAACAAAGCCAATAATTATATGCCTCTTTCAGTAAAGTCCCAGGGAAAAGAATGGAACCAAGTGGAACCAATGGAACAAGTTTGGTTCCAAAAGTTTATCAGAGAAGCACAAATTTTAGGGATTGAAAAAATCCATTAGATTTCATGACTTCATTAAACTATAAAAAGGATTGTTAGAAGAGGCTTCTAACGGTCATCCTGATCAGACCAGCTGTTTTTTCACCCACTGTGGTTTTCACAGTTTTCACAGTGGTTTTCAGTGTCTAAAACAATGAAGATGGAGCCACTTCCTATGAAAGATTATTCTCTTTCAATGTGCCGAAAGTCCCATGTGCCATGGATCAGTCATGGGTCCTTAGGAGGAAGCAGGATATTTTCCTAGGAAGGTAGGATTTCCTGTGGATTTCCTGTGGTCTCCTTGCTAGAAAGGGGCAGCAGAGCAGCACTGAGGAAAAGCATGCCAGACAGCTATTTTTTCACTGATCATCACCACAGTGGTGTTACTTGTGAGTTATCCAAGAGGATAGTATTTTAGCTGGTATGACAAATCCACTTCCCACTGGAGCAGAAAGCCAAACTGTCAGTAATTGAGACTGAAGATGGACATGGCCCCTCAAAGGAAATATATGCTGATGTGTTTGCACACATGCATCCATTTGCCTTGCATGTATTTCTATAATCTTATTACTTATTTTACTGCATAAATTCTGGAATAACTTCTGTTTGTTTGGTTTACCTTACTAGGAAAAAAACCTGTCACAAACCAAACAATCTTATATTCTTTATTAATATTCTTACTTATATAGGATTTTCTCACTTTTATCTTTGTAAGTCTCTATGTATTACACTAATATGGGATATGTCATAATTTGTCTCAGATATTGGTGATCAGACTGAAACCCGAACTATCAAAGCACAAGCAGATCTCCCACCTATTTTTGCTCCGAGTTACATCTTAGGAACTTCTCTAAAATGGATTTTTTTTTCACTGTTGCAGCAAGTGCAGCATATCTGCATCAGGAATTTGCATAACAATAGAACTGAGGCAAGAGACTCACAATATAGACAAAGCCTGCACCCTGAAGAAGCTGTTTTGATGGAAGGGATTTTACTCTGGAAAAAAAAATAGCAGCTGACTTTGAAAATCTCATTGAAGTTGGTGGAGCCAAAAATGAATGTTCCATAGTTTGATCCTGCAACAGATGTGCACAGCATCCCAGGCTCTTGCTCCCTGATGACTTGTCGCAATACTACATTAGCAGGAATGCTTTACTTGAAGCTTAAATCTTTTGTAAACTTCTCTAAATATTTATGTTTTCACAAAAAGCATCATCCTGTGCCAAAAGTGAGATGGATGTTCTTGGCAGCACTAAGAAAGCACATGGTCAAGCAGGACAGACTAGAGGAGGGAAGGCAATGAACTGGAAGGATAAAAGAGGAATGAAGAGTACTTGTCTATGCTAATACAAGAAAGACCTATTCTGGGTCTGATTCTATACTGCATTATTCACTTAAAGGCTTCCCCCCCAAGGTGGCAGAAGTTTTGGGCATAAAAGTAACCCAGTTTTTGAATAGAAAGGCCATTTTGAGCCCCTCTCCTTTGGGACATAGAAGAAGAGAGGCTCTGCTCTTGCCCTGTAACTGTGGATAGCATAGATACCTCTGTTTTGGTGCTTCTGGGTGGCAACTGTTAACTTAGCACTGATTTCAGCTCACTTCCAAGACTTCGTCTTGCAGACTTTGGAGAAAGAGAGGCACAAATGCTAAGTGGCTGATGGAAACCACAGAAAACTCTTTACCTGCAACAATACTTCCTGACTCACTATCACATATCGGAGTAAGATCAGGAAGTGTAAGAGTATTGTATCTGGGAATGGAGTACAAAAAGTCACTGAAGAAGGCAGGCCTTCCTGGAGAACAACTCTTTTTACTTCAGCTACAGCCTCTTATCTCGCTTATTCCACATCCTCTCAGCAAACATTATTGAAACAATATCTCCTAGAAAATGGAGAGGTTTAATCCCTTCTGGATTCTTGTTTGGCTACTCCCTAACAGGTTTTTTCAACAAATGGCACTAAGGCCTTCAAATCCAGAGACCACCTTAACTGTGCCCAATATATTTCAGCCACACACAAAAAACTTCCCTCATCAAGATTTCCTGAAACATCTGGAGAGGGTTTATTCCAAAATCAGCTAATTCTACCAATGGAAAATTTTATGCTACCATATTACATGGGAAAAAGCCATGGTGCTAATGTAAAATGATTTTTGTGCTGAAAAATCAGTAGATGGGATTCTTATTTTTATTCCTTGCCTGGCCATCTACTCAGTTACAGAGGATCAAGACTGGCATACAGGTATGGTCGTAAAGGGTAACCTTCATTTTTCAATAAAAATATGTGCACTTTTGACGTGCAAGTTTTACAGTCTTTAGACTTGTATTGCTTTAAGGCCTGAGGTCAATGAGGAACTGAATGAGAATATGACAATAGGAAATGAGAAATAATGACGAACTCTGAAGATACTTTATTGTTGTTCAAGAGAATCGTTATTTTTCTATAGTATATGGTCAAGATACAGACTTCATTTTGTTGACAATCTTGCCATTTATCAGGTTACCACCTAACATAAACCCAAATTACAACTATTTAACTTCCAAATATCACAGGCAACAACATTCCAAAATAATACAGTTCATTGAAACTCTGATACGCAAATAGTTAGGACAGGATATGTCTGATAAAGATGAGGCTAGGTTTCCACCTCTGTTTCTCAGGTTCTAATCTGGCTCAACCCATAGGAGAGTAATTTGTGTCAAGACATAATAGGCTATTCAAATTCTGCCTAGGGCAGGAAAGGAATTGCTGGCCTGTATTCAATTCTTTGAGGAGAAGTATCCATATTAAAAAAAACCCTAAATGTATAGGAGCATTTTCATTAGCCTCTTCCCAAGCCAATTTCCAGCAGCTGGACTAAAGCTAAAGACTAAAACTAAAGAAAGGACTAAAACTAGAGAAAGAAATCCTCAATTTTAAATGGCTTTTAATCCAATTTCTGGCCTCTATTGTGTCCTGGAAAGATATAAACTGAGCAATAGTACCAGAAATGGGTCTGTTTGCTTTCTTCTCTATTGTCAAATAAACATTTGCTCTAGCAACAATGAATTGCACTCACTGAGTCCTGAAAGAAACATGTGGGACTCACAGTGAATTTGCTGGACGTTGTGACAGGTCTGTATTTGGCTTTTGAGTGTAAGGTCACCTACCTTCTCAAAAGGTCATATAGACTTCAATAATACACAATTTTAAGAGCAATTTGGATTTCTTTCCCAGCTCTTTCATAAATGTGACTAGAATGTGTATTTTGCATAAGGAATTTCAACCAGTCAGTCAAAACTCACTGGAAAACAAAAACTTTAGAGCAATTTCTGTAGAGTGCAAC
>VYZS01097285.1:0-15928 GCA_013400695.1 Neodrepanis coruscans
GGGGGATGGGGGGGGTTGTTGCTGGTTGTCGGGCCCGGCCGCACCGCCGCCGCCGCCGCCCGGGATGAGCCGCGCGGGCGGGCGGGTTCGGGGCGGGCACCGCGGAGGAGACCCGGCGGCACCGGGAACGGGAATGCGCGGAGCTCCCTCCGGATGGAAAGCGGCGCCGGCTGCCGCAGCGCTTTGGGGCTAGGGGCTGCCCGCGGGAAGCCGCAAGTGATTCCCGAGGTGATCGCGGTCCCCGGGCCCTCCCGCTGTCCCCCAGCTCCCGCATCCCGCCGCACATCGCGGGGCTCCTCTGAAGGAGGGCGGGCGGTAAATGCACCGCTCAGGGAAGGGGATGCATAAACACCGGCTCTTATTTTACTACATTCCCAGGGGTTTGCGGAGATTGCCGTACTTTTGAATTTGTGGTCTTTGAACCCAAGTAAAACCGGTCGGATTAAATGCTCAACGTGGTTTTTTAAGGAAGGAAAATAACATTCCAGAGACTTTGACCCAATAAAAATGATACGTTATCCTGCACAAGTCCTGCAGCTCTTGTCTCATTTCTGTTCCCAAACCCTCAGTCCTTCACTACGGCTCTGCCAAATGCACAAGTAGTGCATTGCTCGGTTTTCTCCCTCCCTCCTGGGAGTTCACTTGCAGCAGTTCGTGCAAGTGGATCGATTGTTCAGTCCAGCTGTGCATCCCCATTCATTGTTCCTTTCCGCGTGGGAGGGACAGGAGCCAGTCCGAACATTGAGGTGACGTAACTGCATTGAGCAGAAATAGAAGAACAATGCCTAGGTCTGGGAAAAATAGGGGTTTGTTTAAAAGAAGGATGGAGAAATCTTGTGCCTGAGTAGAATTCTGCTATAATCTCCAAAAAAATTAATGGGACATTGGGACGTTCTCGTTGCATCTACAGGAATGCCAGATGCCTCTAAAATTTGGAGCCCACTCTAGTTTATTTCTGTTGGTGGGTTGAATAAATTATTTTCATTCTGTTCATCTCATTTATTCTCTTAAAGGGAAAAACCTTAGGGGGCTGCGTGGTCATGACCGGGGATTAAAAGTAAGGAATGTCTCTCATTGCACCTCTGCCCTGAGTAACCAGAGTCACTTCATCCCTGCCAGCTCAGCTCCTGCACCAGTGCAGAGGGAACATGCCAGAGCCACCTGAAATTTTGGGGTGCAGCAGCAGGAAGATGCTGCATATAAAACACAGGTTTTCTTAGTTTTGGTGGAGGGAACCCTGGGATTCCTGTGCTCCAGTCAAACACTGCTCCTGTATCTCCCCCTGTATCTTTATGTCTTGAAAACCAGTGATTTGAGTTGTGTCACTTTAACATCCAAATCCTCTGATTTTCACAGCCCTTTGGCCCTGTGGACAGGAATGACCTTATTGCTCCTGACATAATCAGCACTTCACCCACTTACTAACATCTGCTTGGGAAGCGGATTTAGCAACTGTGAGGTGGAGGTACTCCAAGAACTGTGTCTGACCAGCTCATGGGCTCCCTGCTGGGCTCAGTCATGGCAGCTGGGTCTGCTGGGAGGATTTGCTGCCATTTCCTCTCATCCAGCTCAGGATTCCTCTGCTCTTTGATCTCTGCCCTTTGATTACACCCTGCACACAGTCCCTGTGCCCATCTCTGAACACACAGGGAGGAGGAGCCATGGCCACAACCTGGAGCCAGAGGAAACTCTGGTGCTCTCACATACACACATTCCCTGGGTAAAAAATACTCAGGCTCCAGGTAGGACTTGCACAATGGAGAACATCCCTGCTTTTGTTCTCCCTCAGCAAAAACATCTGCAGAAATGCTCAGATGATGAACAAATAATCTGGAATCCTCACTCTGCTGTGGTGCAAACCTGAGTGTCTGGAATGCCTGTTGTGCTGCCTTTCTCTCATTGACTGTGAGAGAGTAAATGTAAGAGGAAAAAAGAACCTCTCTGTCCTTTTACATCACTGCAGGGAAAGATAAA
Organism: Neodrepanis coruscans; assembly: GCA_013400695.1. Classification (NCBI taxonomy): domain Eukaryota; kingdom Metazoa; phylum Chordata; class Aves; order Passeriformes; family Philepittidae; genus Neodrepanis; species Neodrepanis coruscans. Next base: position 1,975 of record VYZS01097285.1, read on the forward strand.
TCAGGGTTTCAGCCTTGTCTTGGTAATAAAGAGCCTTTCTTAATCTCTTTTTCCCTGAGAATATGATGTAAAACTGATATTAGTATCTATGAAACAATATCCCTGCTTTGTCTCCTTATTGAAGTAGCTTCCAGTTTCTCAATCTTACAAAATTTCCGGCACATTAATTTGGCACAAATGATTTATAGCTGATGAGCAATTAAAGGATAATTTCTTCCAGCATCTCAGGCTCTGTGACTAGACTACTAAATGATTTTGTAAGCTCACTATCCTTACAGGGCAGTGGTGGGATGAATTTACAGAAGAAATTTATTCCTCCTTGCAGACCCAGCATCTGCTCTTACTGCAAATTGGAGCACTGCTTGCATTCCCCAGATAATTTTTCTCAGCATATCTTGTGTACAGACTTTCTTTGGGCCTACAAGAGAGCTTTAGTCTGAATTTCAGTGACAGTTTACTCTGACATTACAAAGTCCTTCCAAAACACCTGTTCTGTCTGGAACCTTTGATGTAGACTGATGTTTATACCTGTCAAGGCATTTCAAAACTAGCAGCAAACAAACCCATTTTTTTTTATATTTGGAAGGGAAGCTCCCAGAGGCAAGGGTGGTGGAGAAAAATCAGATCAAAGTACTGGCTACAAAGAGTCCTCACCTCCAAGTTGTTCAAATGTCAGCAGATGACATTTAGCTACCCATGTCTTGATTCTGCTTTAATGGAGGTGGAATGAACCAGAGTAGCTTCATGTAGACACCTCACCTTTCAGGAAAGGAGATGACAGGTATGGTTGTCAACCCTGCTTGGTTTTGGGAGGAACAAACAGCATGGGAAGGAGAAGAAAGGGAAGGCAAAAAATAAATAAAATCAAGAGATTCAGTTTTGAGTGTAAAGCTGGGAGCTACACTGGCCTATCTGCTTGTAGGATCCTTGTGGGATTCCCTTTGATAACCAATTAAAAGGTGCACTGACCATATGTGAGACAGGATTCTCTTCACTACCACCTAGTGGGAAACTCCTTCATAACCCAACTCCAGAGCTGCTCCTGTTCTCCAACCTCTCCTCAGCCTGATGCTAAAAACAGGGAATAAGTGAGGGGGAATCAATGGGTGGCTGGGAAGGACAGTCCTGCTTCCCCATGCAGGTAGAGGAATGTGTAGAAAGAGCCTTTAATTTAAACCCATTATCACATCATGACTCCAAGCCCAGTTCTTCATGGCTGTTACACTTTCTTTAGTTTCACTGAGACTTACAAATCTTAACAAATATAAAAACATTTGTTCTTCTGAATGCAACTGAATCCTGCAAATAGAGGCAAGGACAAACCTGGGAAGTGAGTCCAGTGTCTCAGTCAAAAGGCACCTCCTTGGCTCTGACAGTTTTGGTTGTACTACTGAAAGCATGGATGGAGGTACCAATGGGAAAAAAACCCAGCTCCCTTTGTAAAATCACATTTTTCAATTATAACCACATATTTACAACACAGACTGATAAATTAGAACATAAATGGGGATCTATTTGAAACATTAAAACCGTGTATTCAAATGAGTCCTTCCCCACTGAGAGACTCAGGGTTTGCACAAGTAGCTGAAATCCAACCCTATGGAAACTACATCTAAATGACAATTATCTCAGATTTTTCACGTTCCTGTGTGCCTTTGGGACTAAGCTCCCAAAGCACAAATAATAACCAGTTTGGGTCCTCATGTAGCTTTCTTTCCCCCAATAATAGAAATAAGGGTGAACATTATCATAATAGCTCTCACATTTCAAGGAGGGGATTATGTTAATGTCATTCAGGCCAGTAAAGCATTTAACAGTCCCAGCAGGAAGAACATTAAAATGGTGAAGAATTATTAAAAGAACCATTTTTCTGTGTTTCTTTTGCCAATGGCAATGTTACCACCCTATTCAGGGCACTGCACAGGCTCCCTCTGGTAGCACTTTTATCACAAATACACTTAGAGGTTTTTCCTTCTCTGTATTCTCCTTGAAGCCACATTACACTGGCTTTATCCCAGCAAATTACTGTGTTTTTCGTCATGTACATTTAATAATAGATATTATTCAGCAAAATAAAACATCAGAGGTAAAATTAGTGTTGCTAGAAGAAGTCAGGCTTTGGGAGTCTATTCTGCCCTCTGTGCTGTTCACAGGACTCTCCTGTCCCAAGTGCAATAAGCAGAATACAGACCAGTAAATGTAAAATGAGAGTAAAACTCCTACTGTGTACCTATTTATACTTTCATGCAGTTGTTTTCAGTGTTAAGTAATCCATTCAATTAGTAATTCAATATTACATGAAGGAGAGAAGGGACTAATTTGGAACAGTTAATCAAGACAGACTATTATTTACCAATAAAATAGAATTTCATTAGAGGAACCCAAGACATCCTTGCCTGGAAGTGTATTGGAGAATTCTAGAAACCTAGTTTTATAAGTGTGATCACACTGTCTGCTGCTTCAGGAGAAGAAAATATTTTTTTTAAATGCATAGAAGGTGTATTCAAGTGTAGTAGGAGAAAGCAAAGTGTTGAACATGTTTAAATAATCTTTATTGAACTTGCCATTAAAATAAAATAGAAATCAAGACTTCTTGTGATTACTAATTGATGTATTCTTTCAATTTGCATCCAAACTGATTTGTAAATGTAACAGTGTTTGTGAGTTTGCTATTAAGATGACCAGATTAGTGTTGTAAAACTGCTTATGCCTTGTCAATGAAAGTGGGTAAGTTTGCTTGTTGTTCTGCTAATTGTCCAGGCCCCTGCAATATAAAATGGACAATTCTAACAGAAAAATTCCTTCAGGGTAAAGTGATAGAGAATATTTACCTCCTCCTCAGGATTTGAAAGGTTTCCATATTCAGCTAAGGATTCTCCACATGGCATCCAGTTGTGGCATTCAGGGAGGTCCCAACATACAAACAGATGTTTCTTTCTGGTTTTATAGACTTCAAAGCTCACTGGTTTCAAAAAAGGCCTCTACAGCTGAAGGTCTTCAAGGTAAGCAGAAGCAGCATCATCAGGACTTCTGTGTATATAAGGAACCCTTGAAACCACACAATATAGACAGATAATCTGTTGCTATGCTTTCTTCTCTTTACAGCATCCACTGACAAATATTGCTGCTCTTTGTTTAAATTTAATGGTCTGTGTCCCCATCTCCCCTCAAGCATTCAACATGTTTATATACTTTGAGAATATAGATCGGACAAGCTTTTCAACAGAACAGTGGTAATATTTTCCATCTTAGTTTCAGTAAAAGACATCACCATGCCAAAGAGAGGCAGAAATAAGTAACGCACTGTGACAGCATCTCCTCTATCACATATTGCAAGAGCTCCACAATCTGTTGTCTCTGTTTGCAAAGTCCTTGAACTATAAGGACGTATCATGCAGAAACTGTATGTCACAGTAGGATACTGTAACTAGAATTGACAATTACTGTTATCAGCCAGTAATGTTAGCATGTCTAGCAGGAGCAGGGGGGGAATAAAGGAAAATGAGATAAGAAATAAAACGCATGGAAATTTTATCACAACACCGATAGGACAATGCCAAGCTCACCATTCTTTAGATATTTTTTATTAAGAGTATGACCAAAAAAAATCTTTAGAAGCTAAAGATGTCTTTTTACATAATGCTCACGTGGAAATTAAATGTTTTTACATGGACTCCAGATTGTTACTTCTCTTTAGTCACAGAAAGAAAGTCTTCTGTATCCATCTGAGCTTTGTTAACGCCCTGAAGGGAGGGGACGGAGTGCTCTGGGTGCAGATCATACCTGAAATAAAAGGCAACAGTCACCACCAGTCCCAGCCCAGCCGGCTCTGCCTGGAAGGGGGAGGGTCTGTCCCAGGAGCCCTGTCCTGCAGCTGCTGACTCAGGAGCCCGGAGAGCAGCTAGTGCTGCCCACAAGAGAAAACAGGGCCAAGGTCCTCTGCAGCATTGTCTGGGGACATTACCGAGTTTGGGGACGGTCCTACCAGGCTCCTGTTAGCTGAGGCTTGATGGGAGTGTATGGCTTCCTCAAGAAGCCTCCATTGGACCAACACCTTTAAATCCTCCAAGGAATCATTCACAGGAGACGCTCCTGAGTTGACTCCACATGTGCACGTCAAGTTACTCCCTAATTCAGCCACTCAAAGTAGATTGATGCATTCATATCACTTCAGACCACAGAAGACAATAAGGAAAGCCATAAGGATTCCTGGAGAACTGCATTAAGTGACTCCAGCTGAGCCAGGGATCATGGTTTAGGGAGTCACCCAATAGGCGAGAGCAGAACCTCAGAGCAGGGCTGGTATCAAGAAGGAATGGAGGAAGATGATAAATGGGAACCACAAGCCTGCCCAGAGCACTCATCAGAAGTAGAGGGCAGTTGATGAAAGGGCAGGGATTTTGAGCTTGAACCAACACCAAGGGCTATTCCTTATCACACACCTCAATCACAGGCACAGAAGGGGCAAGCCCTGCAAACCCCAGAATTATGTGGGAACACTGCTCCTGCTCATCAATTAAGCAACAAACATGGCAAGTTAAAATGGATGTACTAGTATTTGCATATCAAGATATCCAGAAAGCCAAAGCCAGAAGTGAAAAGGTCATTTAAGACTGGATGCTCTGCCACAGCACTCAGCTGGAGCTCCAGTACATCCTATGAGTCTTGGGAACATTCACATGAACCCCATGGTCACTCTTCTCTGCTGGGGGGTGGCACAACGGCCAGTGAAGCTCAAAGGGCTGAACTTCAGCACTGCCAGAGCTCCAAGTGGGCTCTGCAATATTCCAATGGCAGCACCTGCTCCTGAGCCACACACAGCCCAACACGGCTCTTCCTTCTGGCTACTCCACCTCCTTCCTTCTCCAAAACTCATGGGACCAGAAGTAAGCCACACTTCTCCCCGCCATCTTCCTAGTTTTCTTTCCATAGCTCACTCTTCCATGCTGCAGAGCTCCTATCCTTCATTTTCCTCTTCTGCTTCCCTCCCTTTCCCCCTCCCCCTGCTTTCTCTCCCTCTGCACTTTGTGAACTGCTGCGGCGGTGCTGAAGTCCAAAGTTCAGTAACTTGCTAAGCACACAGATAAATATGAACCTTGGAGAATTTACATTGCTCCAATGTAAACAGATAGCCAAGGGTCCCTTTATCAGCACTGGCTCAGGACAGTCGTGGGGGGTCTGAAGTGGCTCAATTTTGTATTTTGTTTTTTTGGGGGGGGCGTAAAGGCGGGAGGCTGTGCTGTGCCCACTCTCCTGACAGTCGGGCGTGTTACCTCAGGAACATGGTGTAGGGAAGCTGGAAGCAGGATAACCCGAAATCCAAGAGACACCAGGCTGAGGACCATGGTCTCCAAGCTGAGTCACCTCCAAGTGGAGCTGCTGGGAGCACTGCTGGAGTCGGGGCTGACCAAGGAGACCCTGATCAAGGCGCTGAGCGAGGTGGAACCCTACGGGCTCCAGAGTGAAAGTCAGCGCGCCATCAATGCCCTCCAGACAGAGAAAGGGGAGCCCTGTCCCGACATCCCCAACCTCCCCAACGGAATAGGGGAGTCCAGGTTATCGGAAGATGAAACCTCTGATGACGGGGAGGAATTTACCCCTCCAATAATGAAGGAGCTGGAAAACTTGAGCCCTGAGGAGGCTGCTCACCAGAAGGCTGTGGTGGAAAGACTATTACAGTAAGGACAGATTTACTGCTCCTCTTTGCTGCTTTCTTGCGCTCTCCCTCTAATCTTCTTCTCCTTTCCCCTTCTGCTCAGTTCCCTAGTATTCACAGTTGATCTACCTGCACAGAGGCAATATTCATCCATGCCAGGACTAGCAGCCCTCTAACACCCCCAAATTCTTTATAAATGCTCAAATTTTCCTTTCATCTCACTCAAAATGCATGAAGGAAGCCATGGAGCCTGATCACATATTCGACAGGCTTATAGCATCAGGCTCCAGGATAGTCCAAGGCCTGTAAAACTTGCATCTATCTGACTGAGTGTCAGGGTTTAGGATTTAAATTTTTAATAGGATTCACAGTTTCAGTCATCAGGAAAGAAAAAAAATTCGGTCACTCTGAGCTGGTGCTGCATTTGCCTGAGGATGTATGGTAAGGTGAATTTGTAATGTTTCCCTGCTGTATTTAAGGAGACTAATATTGTTAATATCACTGGGGTTTGATATAGATTATTGGACAAAGATAAAGCAAGAGAACTTGTTCTTGTCATTCTTCTGAGTGCAAAGTTCCCTGACTTCAGTGGGGATTTTTCTTGTAAAAAGAGCACACACCAAATAACATGCAAAGGTTAAAACCCGGACAGAACACTCTGTTTCTACCATCCGTTGCCTGTCACAGCTACAAAGTACATAACACAGCAACAATTACAGCTTTTACTGCCCCTCAAGTTTGCCTTTGCATACAAGCAGTTTTGAGATCAAAAGACAGGAAAGGTTCCCTGAGCCTCATAACACACTCAGAGAAACATTCACCAGGCTTCCCATTTGGGATTCTTGCTGACATACAATTCCCATGGGCGACCCAAGAGGGTTGTTCAAGCGAGGATCAAGTCCATCCTACCATCTATCACAGGAGATTCTTGCCTGTTTTGGGGGTATTTTGAAATGACAAGCTGATAGAAGACAGAGAGATGCAGCAACATCCTGCACTTAAAATCTTCACTAAAAATCCATCTAGAGATTTTCTCAGGCTTTTGGTCACCCTCTTTCATGTGCAAAGGAAATCAACAGCAGAAGCAACATCAAATCCTACAACAAAAGGCCAGAGCTAGGAAAACAGCCTAACAAGAGTCAGCTTTTGCTGTACATACTTGGAGGGAAGCTCCCTGACTCTGCAGTACCCAAGAGAGGAAAATTCACTGGATCAAATCTTACCTGGATGGGGAAGGCATTCCCAGTAATTCAGTCTCCTTTCTGGCCCAGTATGTCTTTAATTTCTTCCCCACTTCCAGCTCTGTCACATCTTTTAGTCTCCTGGGCTTCCTTTACCTCTTTCACATTCTTTTTACCTATTTATCTTCTTTCCTCACTTTTGTCTCTGCTACTATTCCTCCTATTTTATTTTCTCCTTGGCTGATTCTCTCTTTGCCTTCCACTCTTTTTCTTCCCCTCATCCTTGTCTCCTTCTCACCTTCCTGAGTCTGCGTACAGGTCTTGGGGTAGTTTGAGCCCAGTGGCACCGGGCGGGCCCTGGCTAGTTACTAATTATCCAATGGCTTTATTATTTCTCTTTTGTCTTATAAATTTATAGATGAAAAGACCCTGATAAGCCTTTTGATCATTAACTTCTGATGGTTTATCAAGTATCTCTCCACAAAGGAAGCCACGGAAGTTGGAGAAGCCCCTCTGGCTTTGTCCCTTTTCCTGTAACGAATGGGTGAAGCAGGACTGAAGTACCATCTGCTGTGATCTGAGGACAGACACATGGATGGAGGGAATTCCTTCCTGCCACCCTCACTTCAGCATCAATTCCTGCCTTTCTAGGATCTTGCTGCCAGCCTTTCCTGTGCTTACTTTCAGCCTCACAGGTCTCACTGCTTTTGCAAACCCATGATATTAACAGTTTCTGATGAACAATCTCACATCTCAGACAGCCCATGGGGCAGCATTCCCATTTCACAAGTGAGAACCAGATATGACAAATTCTAGGACCTGCCTAAACCCCTGAGAGAGCACAGAGAGGACTGGGCAAAGACAGGGATCTCTTAAGCCTCACACTGGCTCTTAATTACAAAAGCTTAACTCAGAAACATCGGAGTACTCTGTCATCAGTCCCCACATCACGGGGTAGAGCAATTCAGTTCTGCTATTGAGGGCAGTATGAAGGGACCAGGAGCCTCAGTTTCAGGGAAAAATTACAAGTATATTTTTGGAGGACTGTAATAGATTGAAATTAATCCAGATAAAATGAAAATTAGCAGGAAGTCTGCATTGACATATCTCAAATTTCTTGTCAAAGTAACAGTGCATCTGAAAACCCACTCAAAGCATGAATCCAATGAAACCCATTCAAACTAGTATCAGGGCTTGATAATATCTAAAAGGTTGTTACCTACTAATAAATTTTTCTTGGTTTATAGATTAAACCTTTCCATAAACAGATGCCTAAATGTAATGTCCTTAAAATAGTGTTATAAGTATTTAAGGCAGGGCAGAACAGTCTATAATAGAAATTACTCCCAGCAATAGATAAAAGAAAGACAGGCAAGAATCTCCATGTCCAAGGAATCCCAGTAAAAGGTCAATGCTTGCAAAGCTATTTCAGCATCCACAAGGATTTCAAACCCAGAAACCAGATGGAGGCACTTGGCCCTTTATGCAGAAACTGCTTTGGGTCTTGTTAACAATTCCTGGTCTAATACCAGAGACCATATTTTAAAAGAGAGATTGAATTGTGGGCAGCTACTGCTGAAACAAGAAAATCTTTTTTGGTAACTGCAGCCATTGCTTAAAAAGCAGAATAAAGAAAGTGTCCATTGTTAGGCTTTCTAGGAGCTGGAAAGGAAAAAAAATTGACAGCACCAAGAGACCAAGTATGTCCTCACAGGACCAGTGAAGCTGAAACCACAGTTTGGAAAGCTCTAGTCAAAGCTGATTAAAACAGGATATAGAGAAGATACACCCTGGTGCACTGGGTGCACCTATGGGTGTTGATTAGATTTTGTTCCTACAGAGAAAACGTGCTAAAGGCAGTTCAGATGTTAACAGGGAATTAACATAATTTCATTCTGTCCCTTCATGTCTCACTGATCTTTTGTAAATTTACAGTTTGAATAAAAACATTCTTGCCATATCAACCCACACAGAAAACAAACTGCATCTATGATAAGAAATAAATGACTCAGTAGAAAGGTAGAGCTGTGTGGAGAAATTCCCAGATATTCCCAGAGTGGAAAGCAAAAGAGAGGCTACCTTGGGGGAAGGGACAGATCATACAACTGCAGGAAAGCAAATGGAGAGAGGTACTGCAACAATCCACCTGTAGGGCAAGGGGTGAAACTCCACTAGGAAAGAGAGACATTGAGATAAGCAATAATTTCCCCTGGAGGCAGGATAAAAGCATGTTTTCCAGGAGGAAAAAAGAAAACAAAGACATAAAATGATAAAGGTTCAGTCTTTCCCCCACCTTAGAACGACTCTAGCTGGGGAATCTGGAGATGAAGCTGCCACACCCCTTTCATTTCCACATATAAACTAAGATGAGGCAAACCAGGCCAAGTTCAACAGAAAGGAACTGCTGGGATGGATGGTCTTACCTTCCCTCTGCCCAGCCCCGCTCCAGGCTGTGCACAGGGTTGTGGAGCAGCTCCAGAGGAAAGAGCCAGAGGATGGTCCTGAGCACTTCACAGCTCTGAACCTCTGTCTATGCAGGGTCTGGTCCAAAGCAGAAATTCAGAACCCATCTCAGGGAAATGAAGGCTTCTCTCATCTGAGAATCTGAGAACAAGAGAGAAGGAGAGACAGAGAGAATGAGAAAACAGAGGGAAAAGGAAGGAACAAAGGAGAAAGAAAGAGAAAAGTCAGTAACAGTGAAGAAGGGAGAAGGTCCCCTGAATGTTACATCTCCAGCTCTCTGGAATGGGTTTTCTTTAATGCTAACAACTTGATATTTACTTTCCATTTAAATTTGAGATGTTGCTATAAATTATCAACCAGCCTCTTGTTCCCTTTGAGTTTATAACTAACTACCTGGGTTACTTATTGTTCAGGTAACAAAAGGGAGGTGAAAACGCCCTTAAAAAAGTGACCTCAGAACCAAGAAAATGGGAAGCTGGCATGGAGAGAAGACCCAGGCCCCTGTGGTGGGGATGAGCCATGGACAGGGGCTGTGCTCAGATGGGAATAAGCAACTGAGAGCAGGAGAGCAAGACTTCAGAAGGAAGTCAAAACTAACTGCATGAGAAGAATTTGGAGACAGAAATTAGATCTTGGAGAACAAGAGATGAGCAAAGAGACAGTTTCCATCTGGGGAGAAAGGAAAGCTAAAAGGCAGAAAATAGGCTTGGAGATAGAGAAGGAGAGCTTAGGCAAGGCAGACCCATTTCTGCAGCTCTGACTCACTGAAGCAATTGAGAGTTTAGTGTAACTACAAGCAGGAGAACCAGGCTTAGAGTGAAATTCTCCCCTCTGACAGTCCATGACAGTCTTATGGCTCGTGAAAGAGCAAAGCTTTCAACTTCTGATGTCTCAGCCAAGGATGGAGGCTCTGCAGGTGGAACTGTGTATTTGGGCAACGGTTCCTGAGAGGGTTCAGCTGACCAGACTGTCATCACCTGTACTGTGGTGTAGCCTTGACCTAAAGGAATTGCTGCACTGGTATTACAGCCTGTGCTCTGACAACTTACAGAGTAGCCAGGACTTCATACAACTGTCCCAGGAAATGGTACTAAGATTCCCTGGACTGCTTTGCTTCACAAAGCTCCCTGCTTTGTTTCAAAAGAAGACAAAAAACAAGGGTCTTTAAGCACTGAGAGAAGAGACTAACAGACATTTCCTGCTTTCTTTCTACCACAAAGAAGTGAGGATTTCAACAAGGAGACAAAAGTGGCTCATGATTGGGGTGCACAAAGGAACTAACACGTAACAGAGGCTTCCATCAGTGGCAAAACAATCTTTCCTCTTCCTATCAGAGCCAGAACTCAAATATAAGAGACAAGGTTCCCAGTCAGAGTAATTTCTCCTCTACAAATCTAGGGATTTGTACAATCAGGGCAGGTGTTGACCAGACTATCACAAATACAAAGGGAGGAGATTGGTTTAGGCAGCAGGAGAAAAAAAGGAAGACAGCACACTGAGGAAAGAAAAGCTTTTGTAAGTTCAGCCCAGTTTGAGGCTTTTGAAAGGCAAAGATGGTTAAGGGAAGAAGCTAAAAAACAGAAGCCTCTATGGCAAGTTGCAAAAGAGAAACAAATGTTCTATTTTAAGAAGGTTCTGTAATTGACACTGTTTCTGTCACACTTTAACTGCAGTGGAGCTGCTCCTTGGACTGTCCAGCCATTGGGAGAGAGGCAGCAGGAGAACAGAGATAAGGGTGTTTGTACTGAGAGAACAGGTGTGGACTTTGTCCTCCTTATCACTTTACAGTCTCCTGAGTCAACAGAGCAATGAACAGCACCGTTACTGCCTGTTGCTCAGACATGTGTGTTCTTGTGACAGCTTCTGCACAACCCCAGGTACCTTTCCCCCACCTCCTACTCCTTTGATGCTGGTGTTGAATGTGACACCAGTGCCTTTCCACAGTGAGCAAACCATTTCCTCCAGACATTTCACACAGAAGGCACAGAAAGATGCTCTTGTTAAAGTGAGCAGGGGTTTTTCTGCTGAGAGGCTCCAGCACTGTTTGGATTTAGACTGCCTGGCTTCACATCTTTATTTCTACTGTGACTTTCAGCTCTGGTGAAATCAACACACACAAAGAAGTCACAGTCATGTTTGCTCTATTCTCCTTAGGAACCTTCAGGGATATCAGAAATCATAAAAAAACCACAGAGATTCCCATTAATTATAAAATCCCAAATCAGATCAGCTTCTCAGGTTTCATGTGCAGGTCTCAAACAGGTCTGTTCCCTCAGCTACCACCCAAAGGAGGGTGGCAACAGGAGGAATTAGTGGTTTGCCTGTTGTTCTTTACTGCCTTTAGAAGCTCCAAGTGGCTCTAGGTGTGAATCAGTGTGTTTGAATAACATGCAGCAGATGTGTAAGAACGAAATCCTGGATGACTTGTCATATCCATACACATACAGAGCTGTCATGTCACAGGATAATGACAGCCTGTTTGCATTTCCTGAATCATTGCAACACAACTCAGGCTGGATCAGAATCAGGGCATGAGCTGGGTTCAGCCTAATATCACAATCAATCTGTCTTGGAAGGTTTAGTACAGCTACCCCAAGCATCTATCCCTAAAAGAAAGAGAGAAAAGAAAACATACGCAGGGGAAAAAGAGGTCATCTCTAAAAGAGATCTATAGTCCCAGAACATCCATCTAAGTACTGAAATGCAACATCATTTCCCTCCTTATACCATTCCTCACTAGCAGAAAAGTGCTTTAAATCCATGTTATTTTTCAGCAGAAAGGTCCATTTCTTGTTCACATCACTGGTCAGCACTTTTTGCCACTTACAGATGACAACTCCCTACAGAACAGCTCAAAACCTTGTATGAAAATGAGCACACACAGCAAAGACTATGGCCATGTACTGGAAAAATCCCTTGGTAACTGAACTCCTCCTGATGGGAAATCAAAGTGCCTACAGAGAGCAGTTCAAAGGAAGCCAGTTCTACATCTTTTGCACTTATTTCCAGTACAATGCAGTTCTTACCCTGAATGCAGAGTCCAAACTGAACGAGGTACCACACTGAGGAACAGCTTTCCCTCCTGCAGCCAGTGAACTCTCTGGTCTCACCAAAACTGATGGTGAGGACGGGCAAGGTGCCCCTTGGGAGGAACTTCCTCGCACTTCCTTGGAATCCAGGTCTGCTCAGAGCTGGTGTTCAATCTCTCTTCCCTGAGAAGTGTTCTCTGCCCCTTCCAGAGAGGATCCCTGGCGAGTAGCAAAGATGGTGAAATCCTACCTCCAGCAGCACAACATCCCTCAGCGTGAGGTGGTGGACACGACTGGTCTGAACCAATCCCACCTCTCCCAGCACCTCAACAAGGGCACTCCCATGAAGACCCAGAAAAGGGCAGCCCTGTACACCTGGTACGTCCGGAAGCAGCGGGAGGTGGCCCAGCGTAAGTACAGCAACAACTGTCCCTCTGCCTCAGCTTCATAAAGGCCTCTGCTCTCCCTTGCTCATCCTCACTCCCTGTTTTTTTCTCCAAGGAAAAACAGAAGCCAAAGCCACTTCTAGCACTAAACTTAGAGAAGCCTAGGGTCAGTATTCAGTGATGAGGTGAGCCAAACTGTACATGGACAAACACTCTCTCATGCAGCAGCCTGCAGTCACCCACCTCCCCCTCTGTCTGGTGAAGGAGCATCATATTAATACTCTCAAATTGCAATTAAGAGTTCTACACCTGTCCTCAGACTAAAGCAGTGTAGTGGGCAGATGACAGACAGAATTCCTGCCTGAAAACAACACTTTTTGCAGTTTCAGCTGAAGGAACACTTCCTCCAGCTGCAAAAAGCAGTGAAATGCTGTGCTCACTGCCAAAAACCACTGTGGGCCATCACTGGTGAAGGGTCTGGAGAACAAGTTTGNGGAACAGAGATGCAATGCATGTGAGTAAACCATCAGGTAAAGATGGTCCTACTAGAAACATCAATCTTAGCAGATTATGGCACTTTATTTCCACCCTATTTAGATTCAACCCTCTGTCTTGTACAAGATAATCTCCAAGGGAAGCTGCATTGGGCCTGCTAGGCACCCAAATAGACAGAACTATTGGAAATGCTTCCAAAAAGCAAATTCCCTTGTCCCTTTGTGCCTGCAGAATTCACACACGCTGGCCAGGGTATCCTGACAGAGGAGCCCATGGGAGATGACCTGCCCACCAAGAAGGGAAGAAGAAACCGCTTTAAGTGGGGTCCTGCCTCCCAACAGATCCTGTTCCAAGCCTATGAGAGGCAGAAAAACCCCAGCAAAGAAGAGAGGGAGGCACTGGTGGAGGAGTGCAACAGGTAAGGGGGGGTGTGTGGCTTTGAGGACGGGGGGCACAGCAGGGCCCCTTTATGCCCTTGATATTTGCCAATGCCTGTGAGAGGCAGGGCAAAGGCACAACAGTGCATGTCACCCCAGACACCAGCCATGCCTGAGTGAAATGCCAAAACAGAGCATTCCCAGTCCACAGAGGATAGGGAATGTCTCGTGTCTTGCTGTATCAGGATCACACCAACTAAGCCCAGCTCAGCAAGGCTCTCCTTGTGCTTTCCCCCAACAGGGCAGAGTGTATCCAGAGAGGTGTTTCCCCATCCCAGGCCCAGGGACTGGGCTCAAACCTGGTGAC
>VYZS01097338.1:0-12556 GCA_013400695.1 Neodrepanis coruscans
CATTTTTTATTACTATTTATACATATTTTTGGTTTCATGCTTAATCAAACTGTACTTTGATAGCTGAGTCTATTTGTTTACACACTTGGGATCACATGAGATTGTCCCTGTATAATCTGAGCCTCATGTTGAGTCTAAGAACTTTTCTACTGCACCATTTTGGAAAAATTGCCTACAGCTATATTTTGGCCTACTTAGGCATATATATCCAAATAGTTTTAATTACCTCTGTACATGTTATTTCCCATAAGGCTCCAGCCTCACACAGCACAAAGGATGAATAGTGATCACCATGCTTCACTATTTCTTCCTAGCCAATATTCTATTTAATCTGGTCAATACTTTGTGAAACAAGAAAACAAAGAAAAGCTTCTTTCTTTCTGAGCTTTGCCAGTGCACTGCTCACTTTAATATCAATCAAAGAGGGATGGAGAGGATCTTGCTCCTGTGTGCAGGCAGGATCGTCATATGTGGGTGGATTAAGCAGCATCCTTCAATTTAGGGTGCCCTGTTTGTTACACTCATGGCTATGTTTTATCCATATTCACACACATTATATGTCAAAACTCAGTTCTGCCCACAGCTGGTCCATAGGACAAAGTTACCAACCTGTTGGTTTCTCATGAGGAGCAGGCTGGTGGGGGGGCTGTGGTCAGTCCCATGATGGTATAAAGAATATAATTTAGTTAGGAACCTCTGTTGAGATGACAAACCTCTCAGCTTGGTTCCCTCCCCTATTTGCTCTCTCCTGGGCTCAGCAGCCTGCTAAGGGTGATTGGAGACAATAATTCTGCTCAGGGCAATTTTCTGTCCTGTTCTCTTGCAGAAGGACAGGGGAAGGAGGTAGGCTCTCCTCCAGTCCCCATTCCCTCCATCCTGGGAAGATGCTGCACTGCCAGAGGGGCTGGGATCTGGGGAGGGGTGTCCCCATAACTATAAATATTCCTAGTGCTAACCAAAAACCTCTTTCTTTCTCTTTGTTCTTAAAAATCATCACAAAGTTTCTTCTGAGGGAGGAATTTTCTCTGAAACTTCTTTTTAATAGAAGACTCTCTTTTAAGTCTTATGTCCTCTTTTAAGAGACTTAAAAACATTGGTTTGTGCCAGCACTTGAAGTTTGGTATAGTCCAAGTAAAACAAAGAAATATAATTGTTTAATGAACATTGTTAAAGAACCTGAAATCAGTTCAGCTCTACACATACAGCTACAGATATGCATACACAGCGCATCAGAAGTTTAACTATATGGCAAAATAGCCAAATTCCATATAACTATGTATTTATAATTTAACTGTACAATATTATAAAAACCTGTATAAGAATCACATGTTTTTTATTTGGCACCATTTGACTGCATGTGTTTCTGTTCTGGTTTATTGCGTATCAGCTAATCGCATAATTCGGCTGGATGCATACTAAATTGAAGTCCAAATGCTGTTCACCACAGTGTAATCCCTCTGGATAAATGAATAGCCAGTATACCCACTGGATTGCATTCCAACATCACTACTTTGTAAACAGCTGTTAGCATGTGTCACAAAATAGAAGACAAAAATCTGTTATTGCTACATACAAAAACATGATTGCTTCATCAAAATCTTCACTGCAGTGGATAAGGCAAATGTGCAAAACATGAAGATGAGCTGAAAGAGCACTGAAATGCTTTTCCATGGCAGGTGTTGCTCCAGGAGCAGGGGCAGCAGAAGCACGCAGCTGAGATGGGGTAGGGGAAGCTTTGGAGGTCCCATCATCAATTCCTGCAGACCAAGGCAGAGCTCTAGTTAGGTCTTGATAGACTACACAGACAAAATGTAACACCTACAAGTCCTTTCCTGATTTGTGCATGTTCATAAAATAAGACAAATCGAAGTAAAGCAAAGAAAATGAGAAGGTGTTTTTTCTATCTGTGCTGCTGGGGAGCAACCTTGTTCCACCTGCCTTCCACCTCTGGCAGCACACAGGCTTGCCTTCCGAAAGAACAAGCAGCAGCCAACAGACACGGGGTTTTGGAGGAGAACAGTGCTCAGAAGTTTTGTGGGGCAATGTTTTCCTCCTGACATTTTGGCTGAATGGTCAAAAGGGGCAGGTAACAACTTAGGGCAGAGGCAAGAAGGCCATGGTAGCCCAGAGAGCAGCTGTGGGCAAAGGGGAAATATTCACACAAAGATAAGCATACAAGCAGGGTCTGCACATACAATGAGATGGAGCCCTCACCTGCTTCACCTCCACCTTTTGAGAAACCATAGGTTTCAACATTGAGTCTGCCATCTCTCTGGAGATGCCTCACAGCAAAGCTGACTGCATCAGCATCCTTAATAGCACAGCAAAAGTCTGAGCAACTGATCGTAACAGTCCCCTTCTGGCCTGAAATTCAATGAAATCTTTCTAATTCTGCCTTTAGCCAAGGAGTATTGCACAAAAGCAGTGTTCCCAAAACACTCTCAGTTTTAATCCTTTTTTTAGTATTAATTTTCCTTTGATCCTGTATCCAGTTTTTTGTTTTCATTTTTCCTGTCCTCAGTCTCCTTTCAGGCCTCATTGAGCAGATTTAATTCTTGAAGCCAGATTTGAAAGATCTGGAATTGGAATTTTCCATCGCAAAAGGGCTGAGGCAGGACCCCCTTGCCCTGCCATTCAACCCCATGTGTCACTTTTCCCATGCCTTTCTACAGATTTGCCAAAGGGTATTCAAAACTGGCTTAAATGGCAAGTAATACAAAGACTTTTAAGTAGGTGTATTAGAGGTCTGTTATTTTATCTTACTCTTTACTTGCTATCTGCACATCAAAACTGAATGCAGCCACCAGAAGCCACTCTCCATCACGCGGGCTGCTAACACACTCAAGTGAGGAAAAGGAGGGATATAGTCTGAGATTGCTGTAAATGAGATTCTTGTCACTGAGGCCAACAGCATGGCAGGATTAGAAAAAAAGAGTTATGCACTTCTGTGGAAAATTGAAATACCCATGCTGATATTAGATAAGACAGGAAAATTAAGAGGCAGATATTCCCATGCTGCAGGGCAATGGCTACACAGACAGGCAACATAAACTTTTCCTAGAATGATTAAGATATTTTTTTACGAGATTTCCTATGCTCTGCTCTGAAATTTCTCCTATAGCCACAGCGTCTAAGTCTGGCAGTCATTGGAGGCATAGTGGGCAGAGTGTAGAGGCATCATCCTCTGCTTCTGATTTAGAGGTGGCCAAGTATATCTTGGAACTGAGCTGTGTGCATTCCCTTTAATTAGTTTTGCTTCAAGGGTGTTCACATCTCTATGGTTCTATTTCCACTGGCAATACAGAAGATGAGTTCACTGGCAGAAAAGCTCATTAAAATTAGGAGATTTATGGAAACATCAATGACTGTTTTTTAAAAATCTCATGAAAATTGTGACTTACTTGCCTGGCCAAAATTAAGGAGCATCTGAAATGTCGTACACTGAGCATTCCTAGTGAACTGCTTATCAGTAAGATTTGGGGAAATCTTACTGATTATCAGTAAGTAAGATTTGGGGAGATACATTTTCAAATACATTTCATATAACTGTAAGTTACTCTTGCCTAAATTCATAATGGGAAAATTATGTGCATTTGTCAAAGCTAATTTTTTTAAACACGGTTTGATCTGTTTTAAAATTCCAACTAAGATTTTAACATGTAGCACAATCTTTGAAGCTGCGTTAAAATAACAAAAGTGACCAGGAAAATCCAACTGGGAATTCTGCTGTAATTTTAATGTGGCTGTATTATACATCTTGTGTGTTTCACAACATGCAACCCTAATTCTGTAAAGAGCTAAGCATCTGTTTAAATTTATACATTTTGAGTTTTAATGAGAACTCATAGAGTGTAAAACTAAGCATATATAAAATAAGTTTGCGTGAACTCTAGAGTGGTACATTCAAACACTGGAGGTACAAAATTGAAAGCCCATTTACTGTAGATGAGAGAAATTTGATGAATTAACTTGTAACTCCAGGTGCTTTTTTTTTTTTAGAACACATTCTTCAACCACAGTATTGATTGTAATAATACTGTGCTTTCTTACTCTATTTCCTCTGTATTAAGCAGTTTTTGGATAAAATCAGTCCCTTCTAATGAGAAAGCATACTCCTAAATGTAAGTGTCTGATGCTGGATCCTATTTTTCATATTAGTATATCACCTGACCTTTGACCTTTTCAAGACTTCAGCTTATCTGATCACCTTTCCCAAGGCAATCTATTATTCTGCCATTGATACTCATATTACAAGGGTTTTTGTTTTATTTTAAATTAATTAACTGCATAATAAAGAGGAGATGGCAGGGTTAAGTACAGGTGAATGTTTCATGGAGCATGAGTCATATATACTTAAGCAGCACAGACTATGAGAGAGAAATGTAGCTTTCTGCAATCAACAGTTCTAGTAGTATCATCCGCAGTTGTTAATTTATCTTATTCTACGTGCTCCATGGAAAATCACTTTGGGATTTATTCAATCTCTCCACTGTTTCTTTCTGATATTCTTTCATAAAATATCATACAATTTCTGCACCTGTTGGAACATACCAACCTAACACACTCCTCTGTCTTCGCAGAAAGCAGAAACAGATACCTCCTCACAGAAGACAGTTCTTTTCTTCCAGGTCAAAGTAATTAATGTACTTAATCTCAGTCCAGAAAACAGTTTTCTGCCAGGGGGCTGGCCAGTGCTTGGGACAGTAGTACTTATTTTCTTATAACTTATTTTCTGAGTTTTATTGGAGCTTCTCCAATGTATTATAAAAGTGAACGCAATAACTGCAGTTCAGCACCACAGCTCAGAGTGTGGGTGGAGGCTCATGAGGAACTTCTCAGTGCGCTCCCCTTTGGGACATTTGTTTCCACACATGTGCCACAGGTTCATCCCACAAGTGATACTCCTAAAGACTTTCATTGCTATGATTTTTCCCTTTTACTATTCTCTTGGTTACCATTATCTGAGCTTTCCTTATTAGCCCAAATCTGCAAGCCTCCTTGAGGAATATTTTCTCAAACATGTAACCTCTGGGATGTACATCTTCAAACATTCTAATCCAGCACCAGTAGGAGATAGCAGTGTATGCATGTAAGGCGGTACTTCTCTCCTTGATCCACAGGCTATTAAGAGAGAGCAAGGTGGTCATTAACTTTCAGGGATGTTGCAGCTCAGGGAGAGTGGGACTCTTGAGAAAATCTGCTGGAGCCACCTTGCTTCTCCATCCAAATGTGGTATTTGTTCTGGAAGTCCCTATCCAGCCCTTCACATCCACTCCCTCAGACAAAGTAGGTGGCCTCATCCCTCATATCCCATTCCCCTTAATACCTTAGCTCTTCCTGTCCTTTTGCTCATCAGTTGCAGCCACCATGAGCTAATGGTGTCTTCCAATGACACCTCATCCTCATCCCTCCAACACTTCCTTCATGGGGAGATAAACATTTGGGTTTGGTTTCTTCTCTGCCTTTCAGATCTCTTTGAAAACTATCTTTCCTATGGAGCCATTCTACCTCATTTCAACCACTGGCAGATTTGCCCCTTCTTGGAGCACCACAACAAGCAAAGGGTGAAGGGAGCATGAAGGGAGGTGAGAGACCTTGCTCCAACCTCATAGACCACTTCAGGATTTTATTATTTGCCATATACAAAATTCGTGATTATATTAAACATAACACATTTTCACAGCTAAATATTTGCTGGTTTTTGTCTTATGGAGATAATGCTGATCTTACTAACAGGGGTGTGATCTCAAATCTCATTCCTGGCTTTTAACTGTGTATAGTAATTCAGTTCACTCATTTATCCCTTTAACACAACATTTAGGTTAAGCAGTAGGCCTAAGGGGAACATGTTATTACTAGCCTGCTTTTTATTTTTCTTTGATGTCCTCAATTCTATTCCCATTCATGTATTGGGGTGTGTAGCAAATGAACCTTAAGCATTTATTTTATTTACTAATTTTGCTTACTAGCATTATCAAAAGAGTGGAGCAGCTGCAAGCTTCACAGATTGAGCACACATCTGAACATTTAACAGCTCCAGTTTATCCTGGCTTCAAGGCATCACAATATAATATTCACTGACATGAAAGCTGAAGAAAGGATGTCATGGGAAGTCTGAGTGTCATGCTGTGAGAGGGTATGTACTGCAAGACCCTCACTTCATTGGCTTCTAATGGGCTAAGCATTGATATGCAAATAAGAGGGGAGCTTGTGTGTGGCCTTTTAATACAGCCACTAAACATCAGTTCAGAAAAGAAAAATACATAGTAAGATCTGTCTTCTTATATTTCTGCTTACAGAGGCACAAAATCCAAAATGGATGCATTTTCACTCAACTCCTTGAAAGAAAATGAGGCCACTGCTGTCTCTGTGTAGGACCCGAAAGCTGAAAAATTCTGATCCATTTCAAACACCAAGTGCTGAGGTGGACTGATAAGCAGAAGTGGGCTAACCTATGGAGGGAGAGTAAAAAAAAATCAGTTCCTTCATTCCTAACATACCTCCTGGGGAGAAATACATGTGCCTGTGGAAGATTAGGTGCTGGGTTGCCATCTCTGAAAATAGAAATATCTTTGCAAGGTAGCAGAAAGACAGGCCCAAAGGGCATCTCCAAGTAGGCTTTGACTCTCCAGGTTTTGACACACAGATAATTCCTATTTCAAGCTCAAAGCAGGATCAGTGAATGAGAGGAAAGCAGCTGTTAGTTTATCTTGTAAACAAGCCCTATCATGCCACCAGGTTATGACAGGGCTTTGGGCTGGAGATGACCCCAGACAGCTAAAAGAGTGAAATGTTTAAAAAACAAAATTGCTTCTGAGAGCACTGTTACCCAGCTACTTTGGGCTGTCTCAAATATCACAACCGGCCTGAAAGTCCCAAAGTAGTGAGGATGCTGGAAACCCTCAGTCCCATAGCTGGGAGGGAGTGTGTGGTCCTCACACAGGAATCAGCCAATAGGAAGAAATGTAGCTCAAAAACTCCTTTATGCTCGGAATTCACCTGCTCTTAGTAGGCTGTACCAGAACTGGGCTTTCAATTAAGGCATCCCAGAAGAAAACCATGGCTACACATTAAAGGTGGCACCAGGTTTAATACATATTCATAGAAACATAGAACATCGCAAGTTGGGACTTAAAAGGATCATTGAAGTCCAGTTTATATATTGTCACAGCGTGGATCAGACACAGCATTTATAACAAGCTCAGTGGCCAAAGAATGCACTGGTAAACATCACTTTGACCAGGCTCTTTGTGCTGCAGCTCTGTGTGGCTGAGCTTCACATACATATGTTGATCACTATCAGCATATGTAGTCCCCAGCTGCCCACATGCCCACATGTGACTGGAGCTGATGCCAGGGGTATCATGAATAGCCCAGCCTTTGTTTTTTTCACTTGCCTTCAGGCTTGTGTATGTGTGAGTATATAACAGTACAAGATGCTATATTTATATTTTTATAAGGCACTCACAGATTTGCATTCTAGAACAACTACATTTTTCCATCTTAACTTAGCCTGCTTTGAAAACAGCTCAAGCTAGGCAAAAAAAAAAAAAAAGCCATTCTTTATTCCCAAATAAGCATGTCCCGCATCAATACAGCTGCAGAGTTGCCATCCACCCCTTTGATTTCCAACATAAAAACAAAGAGGTACAGCAAGGCAGGGTAGACCTACCTCTGCAGGGCCATGGGCCAGTCAGCAGTCTCCCCAAACCTCTGTGTGCAGGTTCCCCAATGCCCCTCCTCAGCTGCCCCTACTCCTCCAGCAGCTGGTCCCACTTCTTCCTGCATGCCCTCCAAATGCGTGCATGCACTCAGCCTACTGCATACACATATGCCCTCCTAAATTCACTTCCTTTCCTCTATGCACAAGCCTAATCACAAGATTCATCTTACTTTCCGTTTTCCCTGCTGACATGAAACAAATGAAGGCAACAGCAGGGAAAAAGAAATGTAGAAGTCAGCTTAATTCCCAGTGGATATAAACTGTTGAGATGCTGTAACACATACCTGCACACACACACTCATGCACTGATATGAATCTTCATAAAAGAAAAAAATCACTTCCCTGTCTTCCTATTATAGAACCCACTTCCCTTTCAACAGAACCAGTAGGGAAGCTGTTTAATAATGAAGACTTCAAGATCTGCTCTTATTTTTCTAGACTTTAAATGCTCAGCTCAGCGCTGTGTTGTGGGCATCATCCTTTCTGGTGTGGAAGACTAAGGAGGATTCACTTGGAGCCCATTAACATTGATCCTTAACTGGCTCAATGCATCGCTGCTGATCTCAGCTTGGCACAACCTTCATTTCCCACACATCACTCCAGGTCCCTACCAGTTCAAAAAATAGAAAATCGGGAGTAAAACCTGAGAATGTTGTACAAAATTAAAACTAGAACTTAATCTGGGAAATCACAGATTAAGAGTGTGCATTTTACAGCCTTCTTGGAAAAATATTTTTTTCACAAAACTAACAAGGATATTTGATTACAGCTTTTAATTCTGAATTGGTGTGAAAGTGTTTAACCTTTCACTTACNATATGAATCTTCATAAAAGAAAAAAATCACTTCCCTGTCTTCCTATTATAGAACCCACTTCCCTTTCAACAGAACCAGTAGGGAAGCTGTTTAATAATGAAGACTTCAAGATCTGCTCTTATTTTTCTAGACTTTAAATGCTCAGCTCAGCGCTGTGTTGTGGGCATCATCCTTTCTGGTGTGGAAGACTAAGGAGGATTCACTTGGAGCCCATTAACATTGATCCTTAACTGGCTCAATGCATCGCTGCTGATCTCAGCTTGGCACAACCTTCATTTCCCACACATCACTCCAGGTCCCTACCAGTTCAAAAAATAGAAAATCGGGAGTAAAACCTGAGAATGTTGTACAAAATTAAAACTAGAACTTAATCTGGGAAATCACAGATTAAGAGTGTGCATTTTACAGCCTTCTTGGAAAAATATTTTTTTCACAAAACTAACAAGGATATTTGATTACAGCTTTTAATTCTGAATTGGTGTGAAAGTGTTTAACCTTTCACTTACCAGTACACCATCACTGCAATACTATTTTAAAATGTGATTAAAATGCATATTCCCTCCTCTTGTTTAACTGCACTATGCTTAAGGAGGAAAGTAAACACAGGTGTACAGAGGCATATTTTGCATCCTCAGGCTGACTGGGGACAAAACTCCAACCAACTCACCTGAGTTTCACTGCATCAGAGTAGGTAATTGCAATAAATCACCTGATGCCTTGCTCTCTGTAGCATGGGGAAGATTAATGGTAGTAGACACTGGAGCTGCCAACTTGGAAGATT
Organism: Neodrepanis coruscans; assembly: GCA_013400695.1. Classification (NCBI taxonomy): domain Eukaryota; kingdom Metazoa; phylum Chordata; class Aves; order Passeriformes; family Philepittidae; genus Neodrepanis; species Neodrepanis coruscans. The sequence goes on from VYZS01097338.1 coordinate 9,320, forward strand.
TCAGGGACAGTTATGTGTAAGGAATTTCTGATAAAATGCTATAGTGGAGCTATAATAAAGTGCTGGAATGATGCTGAGGCCCTCTTCCATAACACAGACATATTAAGGTCTGTCTGATTGTAGTCACAGACAGATATTTGACTGAACATACTGGTAGCTTTTAAAAAAAGGACAAGTAACTAAAAGCTAGTGTCAAAATGTGATGTAGAACTGTCAGATGCCATCAGTAATAATTTTTGCTGTGACCAGTCTCTAGTAATGAGGGCAAGGGAAACAATATTGTTGCTGACTGCAAGAGACTTGCTGCCCGTGATTTGTGGGTTTCACAGGCAGAGGATCTGCTGCCACCCTCCTCCATGGGGAGACAGAGATTTATTGTCTCCACTGATTATTTTGGTCAGAGGGAAAATATTGCTGGAGAAGATCTTAGGAATATGTTGCACAGAGGTAAGCAGCAGTATTTACAGTGGGATATTATATAGGCTTAAAGTCATTAAATAGCATATTACATTGGGTGAAGGACCACTACAGCCTTTATAAGGAGGATGCAGAAGGGCTTCTGGACAAGTGATGTTATGTAATAAAAATATGAGCTGTTTGGCAGGAAAACCAAGCAGAGCAGTAAGACAGCCCTAGACCATCCCCTTGCATCCGTCTTATGGCCATGCCAGGAGGCATATGCTGCCAAGAGGTGCAGCAGAAGGCAGGCAGCCCTGTCCAGTTGCTGCTCCTGTCGTGCTTCCCTTTTGCTCCACAACAGTATCATGGCCATGGCAGAAAGAGGAAAGTGTGAAACAGAAAGGGGAAATTTCCAGCCAGTCCTTGTTTTGTCACCAGCAGTGCCCTGTATGATGTAGAGAGGTGCACTGAGCTTACCAAATCACCCTTATATCCATCCACAAGAGTGTGGCCATACGGAGTTGTGTCTTCATTTGCAAGATGAGATTTAAACCTCTGTCCCCCGCTCCCCAAGACAGGCTGTCTTGGCAATGTTTACAATGTGTCCTGGCTTGGGCTTGATTCCAGCAGCACTTTCAGGAAATATGTTTGGGCTTCATAGCTCAGAACTGCATCTCAGCCTGATTTTCCAAATATTGAAGGACAGCTGCAGTGCCAGCCTTTATTCTGCTCTTTTAATGAAACTTTTTAATCTCAAACTGGACACTGCATCTCTGTGTCCAGGCTTCAGGTCTTTGTTATTCTTCTGTTAAAGAACCCATTCCCTGCCAATAACTAGCTGCTGCTGTTTATTTTTATATATTATTCCTCATGCATAAAGTAGGGATTGCTTTCCCAGGACCAATTTCACCACTGAAAACATTCTCTGAAGCTTCAGAGTTAAAAACAAGAAAACTCAAAGCAAGTATGAAACTAATCATATGCACCTCCTAAAGCCGGTGAAGCTTTTAGCCCTGCCAGCAGCAGATCTCTGATGAGATCTTTGCAGAGTAATGCAGCAAAGGCACACCGTGGCTTGCTGTGACAGATCCAAATGTATCCTGTCTGTCCAAAGGGGGCCAGTGGCTCACAGCAGCTGTCGAGCTGCTTTGTAAACAAGTGGGGGACATAGCTGTTTAACCTAGAATCATGCATCTGAAAATATGCTTTGCCTCTCCAAGGATTTTGCTGGAAATGCTTCAAAGGATTCTGTTTTTCCCAGAAAGCTGCATCATGTGGTGTTTATCAACTCCTCGAAAGTACTCACAGCCTTATTTCATAGGAGAGCAGCACTTTGCAGTTTGACAGTAAAATCACACATGACTTGTTAAGCACAACTTCCTAATGTAGCTCCCTGTCTCTTGCAACAGTCTCCCTTGTGGTAAAAAAATACAGTACATTACACTCGCTATAGCAACTGTGATGGCAATATGCAGATTACATGACCATATCGCTCTCCAGCATCTAAAAAAGAAATATTTATTTTAGCATAGTCAGTACTCTTTTCACAGTGTCTTCTTTCACTGTGCTTTTCCATTACACTCTTAACTTCATCCCAGAATCTCTCTGGTATTGCTTGATATTGACCATTTTCTTTCTTACGCATATGTCTTTATATCCAAGCTGACCTTTTGTATTCCTTAGTCATCTACTCTGGCTTCTGTATTCCAGTGTCTTTATTTCTAAATAACACCCATAACCCAAGTTGATGGGTCATATTATCTTACAATAAATTGCAATTCACATACATGTCTTCATTCTTTTGTGTGGCTTACCCTATTGTTATGCTTTCTTCCACCTATCATATCTTTCAAAATATGCCCTGCTGAAAGATTTTTTTTTTTGCTATCTTTTATTTGTTTTTTTTAACAGAACCCAGAGTAAATTTGGATTATTCTTCGAAAACCTGTTACATAACAATTTACCATCTTTTACAGATTTTCCCTAAAAAATCTCTGGTTTTGAGGTCAAGGACTACATTTTATGATCATTTTTTATTCTTTGTGTAAGGGCATTATAAAGAAAGGGATGTTATTTGAGCTGCACCTACAGACTCCTCATAAACCTAGGAATAATGAATTACTGGTTTGAAGCTCAAGTGTCAAATCATTCTTCTTTAGGACTGAATTAAATCAACTCATTGTTTTTCCATCTCTAGAGTAGGAGCGATATCATACATCCTACCTTAGAGGGATGTGTGAGGCTGAAGTAATGACAATGAAGTCATAAACTGACCCAGACATCCAAATCAGTCTTCAAAAATGTATTGCCATCTTTTTTCACATTTGGTATTGTGGTTTAGCCTTTTTTCAGTAAAGAGGTTTGCCAAGTCTAGTCTGAAGCCTGCATACTGCTGAAAGGATATTGTACTGAAATAGGAGTGTAGGTGTGGATGAAGACTGCCAGAAGCATCTCCTATTACCCCAATAGCAGAAAATGGCAGCCAAATTCCATATATCCTGTAATCTGGAAAATGGTGAAATACCATCTTTTTGGTAGCTGTAAATGGATAAACATTAGGTAAAAGCTATGTGCAATGCGAATTCTGCGCAAAAAGGGCACAGATCGCAAGAAATTAGAGAAGCTATGAAAATGCAGAGGGATGACTAAATGAAGGAGGCATGCCACTAGCCCCACATTCTAAAATAGCACAGATTAGAAATCTTTGAGCCATGCTCTCTCTGCACCTGACTGACATTCATCTGTGTTGTTATAGAACAATCTCTTCCACTATAGGCAGAAAATAGGTCAGTTATTGGTGTTGGACTTTTTCTAGATATTGCCATGTGAGACGTCTCC
>VYZS01097353.1:0-16773 GCA_013400695.1 Neodrepanis coruscans
TTTTTTTTCTTCCTTTTGGCCCATCCAGAAATACCAACCTGGACCCAGGTGACAGTGAGACGACCTGATTATCATCATCAGGAACTGTGTTGCCACATCGGCTACCTGTGGGAATCTTGCCTGGGCGTGAGACACTGATCACAGCTTTTTCCCACTGATCAGGCAACTGGGGGAAAAAAAAGCTTGATCAGCATCAAGAAACAACCATATCCTGCTGAAAGTATACAGGCCAGGAAAAGCATGTAACCAGACAGGGTGGTCAGCTGTGCTTTGTGGAGGATGGAGCTGCAGGTCCAGTACGAATGGGGCATCTACTGGCTGCAGGTGTGGACTGACGCAAGGCAAGTGTCCTTGGATATCCTCCAGCATGATGGTCTCTCCCTTTCCCTCCCAAAATAACATGACTAAGAGTAGGTGGCCAGCAGGCCCATTTGTAGCATGGCATCACCATGGGGTTTGGTGACCACTCCTCTACCCATCTCTGCGTACTGCACCTCAGTATTCACTGCAGTCAGTTGCTGCCAAGCTCTAAGGAAGGAGCTGTGGGGATTTTTCTCTTTCCCTTCAGTCTGCGAGTCAAAGCCAATGGCTTGCAAACTGTTTGCTGCAGGCATTCAGCATCCAAGATGCATAGTTTGTTTCCTAAGGCACACAACAGCATTTCCACTCATCAGGCAGCCATCTGGCCTATGCCAAATTTATATTCTAATCTGTCCTGATGGCACTTGTCATTTTTTAATTTGCTCATTAAACAGGTGCTGTAACAATGCAATAATGAAAGAAACTGTAAAGCATATACTAGAAATAGTCAATGGCAGCTCATATTTTCAAGTATCTCAAATATTTACTCAGTGTCCATCCTTGTCTTTGAGCCCTGATGAGTCTTGAAAGTGCTGGGCTCTAGTTCACTGTGCACCAGGACAGCTAGCACTCGCTGGGAGGCAGCAATGCTCTAATTCATAGACCTACCTGCGGCTCGTAGCGGATCACAATATCATACTCCATGGAGTAGGGGATGTTGTCTATGTAGAATTCCAGGTACGCCCCCTCAGGGACCCTCACAAATCCTATGCCTGTCCATGACGGTGTGCGGTCTGGTGTGTACTGGCGCTCTATTATGCTCACGCCCTAAAAACAGGAAATTTCAATACTGATACAATAAATTTGCAACCCCATGGGAGTGTGCAAAGTGATGAGTTCTGCTGAAAGATGACTTCTGGATGGCAGCACCCACTGTTTGCATCCCAGACACCAAAAATTCTCTTTTAAACCCATAAATGTGCACACCATTGCCCTTCCACTTAACCAACAAAAGGCAAGAAAAACAAAATAAAACAAGACTGCACAACTCTTCATACATTTCTCTGTTATGGTGTAGAGTTAAATTTAAAAACTTCCTGGGAGTAACTAATCCACTAGCTATGACATCTCATTCATTGTAAGGACTTGAACACAATATTTGTAGCAGTAGTATTTACTGCAGTGGCACACCACCCTTCCATTAACCACCCAAACTAACTGCTCATTGCTTCCTGACAACACTGGGCTGCTCCAAACCAAACCACTTCTCAAAATAACATTTGAAAAGCAGATCATGGCTGTTATGTGTAGGGTGTCACTAAATAACAGATCCTAATCACTGATAGATGTTTAATAGCCAAATCAACAGATGGTCTCTTCTTTCAGTCTGAGGTGTCAGGTTTTTATTGGCTACTCTTTATATAAACAAAGAAGAGGAAAAGGGTAACAGAAAAGGGAAATGTGTGGTGCTCAAATTTCCTGTTTCAAATGTATCGGTATTCATAAATAGTTCTCTCCATAGAACTACATCCTGCAAATTCTTAAGGAAGCTGCTTCAGTAGAAAAGGACAAAAATGTAAGGAAATGTCTATATATATGCAGATATCACTTCAGGATGTCCCCTTATGTGTTCTCACACTCCTTGAAGAGAGCTTGGCCATAAATGATTACTCTTTGGCTTTATAAAAAGGTCAGAGCTCCCCAAAAAGGATGGCAGGTGGGATGTGGGCAAGGGCATTGAGCTGTGAGGAGCACAGGGGCTTGGCACTGCCTGTAAATCCCTGCAACTCTGCACCACTTTATTCTTGTACTGGGAATTCATAGTTTTATTCTACCATAATTTTTTTGAGAAAGCTTTCCAATATTGGTGTTTTTAAATTTGTTTGTTCTGAAAGTTTCAAAAGGCAAACCAACAGAACATCTTGAAATACTCTGCCAGCTCATGTGCCCTCTGCTGTGGTACAACTTCTGCACTACACTGTCTTCCCTCTCTGCAGTTATCAGAGAGCAAAAATCTTCAGCCTTGACTGAAACTTGCTTGAAATAAATAAATTAGGACCAAGTGCCCCAACTGCAGGCAGACAAGGATCTGCTGCTTTAGAGAAACCATTATTTCTATCTCCCTGACTCACTGCTGAAGGCAAAAGTAATAGATGTAATCGCCCAGCTGCTGTTAATATATTGAAAGCAAGGCTATGTGCTGGGCAACAGAAAGAGCCAGAGGTACTGCAGTATCATGTCAGCAGACAAAACAAGCTAGAGGCAACCTCACTTACAAAACCCATTTTTCACACAATCAACTCTGGTTTTAATCGTTAATAAATGTTATTTATGTACTAAAGCTGCAGGAGTGTTCTTTAATGGGTACTTTGTTCCCTCCCAGTTTCAGTGGCATCAAATCAAAGAGACAGTGTCTGTCCCACCACTCTGGAATTGCGTAGAAGTGGATGCAGTGGGCACACACACAGTGGGGTACAGAGAGGGATGCTGACATGAAACTAACCTTATAGTGATGGTCAAAGAAACAGGCCTAAAAAGAAAAATGGCAGTTCCTCCCCCCAATTATTACATTATTTATTGATACTAAGACTGAAGAGCTACAAGTTAATGGTTTTCTGATACAATTCAGTTTTGTGTTTTCCACAGTTTGATTGCAAAACACTCGGGGTATAAAACAGATGCTTCCAGCACCCAACTGGAGAAACAACTTCCCCACACCTCTCCAGACACACCAGACCACTAAAACTGCTACTCACGGGACCCAAGTTGGCTTCTTCTGCCTCATAGATGTAATGATCGAGGGAAATGAAGTAATAGCCAGGCTCCACCTGGTTGCACTGACGTCCAAACATGTGGGGTCGGCATTCACATTGGCCAGATTCACTTGAGCAGCTAAAATGGAAGAGCAATGAATTTACAACACATCTTGGCCACTCTGAGACAGTGCTAGAGCTATCTTCCGCTTTGACATTTTAAGTGACACAGGAGAAGCACTTCTGAACACAGCTGCATCTTGTGCACAGCACAAGATGTTCTTGTGCTCTGCATTTGGGCCATCCACACTACTAAAATGGCAGCATGGTCCTGGGTGCAGTCTTGGCTCAACCCAGCTGTCATTCTCCAAAACAAACAGCTATGCTCAGACTGGGAACAAGGATGGGTCAGGGACCATTTCCATTAGGCAGTTTATTTCCCCCGTCTGGATTGCAAGAAGATTTCATGCTATGGATGCAGGTGGTTCCTTGGGGTCAGGCAGCAGTCCTGGGAGCTTCACTTGCTACCACAGACATAGTCAACAGGCATGTCTGTCCTGCAAACTGAGGGCAGTCTTTGGCTCCAGGCTTGCAAACCACACAAGCAGTGTATCTGTTGGTATGGACTCAGGCAGAGCAAGAACATGACCCTGCATGCCCTGGGATGTCAAGCTGCTCTTGCATGTTTCAAAGCACATCCTGAGAGGTCACCCACCAGCAGCTGTGCATGAGGTAAAAACCATACCTGGCTGCTTTAGAGTAGGATGGACACAGCCAGTGATGTGAGACAGGACCATCACCAGGGAATACAGGTCTATCCACGGTGACATGCAGACCTTCCCTTCCTTCCTAATGGGCCATTTTCTTTTCTTAATACACCTCTATCCCCAAATTGCCTTTTGGCTGTTTTATTGTCCCCAGAGTGTCTGCTCTGCACTATGAACTACCGAGAACACTGTAATTTTGCACATGCTCAGTTACTTTTTCATAGGAAGGTTTTTTGGTCCACCAAAATACACTTTTTTAGTTTGAGTGGGATTTAGAAATATTTTCTGAAGTTAAATGCCTCTGGTTTCCATGGAAAATCTCCAGGCTTCTCAAGTCCCCATTCAAAGAGGAATTTTTAACTTAAAACTGTTCTTGAAATTGCAGACATTCATTTAAATGTTTACTTTGAGATGCCAGAAGGGCCTCAGCTGTCCCAGAAGAGGAGCTGGGAAGTTTCCCCTCAAGGAATGGTAGTGATTCCACCACCTGGATTACACCAGAGGGATGACTTTAGGGTGAGGCGGGGCTGTCCCAGTTGCTGCATCCCACACCCTGAGCCGGAGCCAGGAGGCAGCAATCCAGCAGCTGAGGAGAGGAGCCCGGAGGAGGGAAAAGCTCCCCCTTCCCGATGATGTTAGAGAGAAGTCAGGAGCCAGAGCTGGGCTTTGCAGCTCTCCTGCGGTCAGAGGAAAGCACAGCTGCTGCCTGCCCAGCCAGGATGCCGCACATCCCCTCCCCACATGGTTTTGCAATCGCTGGGCTCAGTGCATGGGAAACAGGCTGGGCCACGGCTGGGCTGTTACCCCAAAACCCTGGAAGCAGCTGCGCTGGGGGAGCCATTATGAGCTGTGCAGTGTAACCCATCTGTGCGCAGGGAGCAAGCACGGGGGAGTAAATAATCCCTAACATCCACACTGCTGTCTGCCAAGGGCTAATAATTCACTCAGGAGAAGACAGGAGAGACGGACTGTGGGACATTCCCACGGCAATCCCTGATCCAGATGGGGTGTCCGTAGGCTGTGACGACCTACAAGAGTCACACCAAGACCAGTCCCACACTCCCCCAGTGTGGTCCCATGGGCTCCAGTGGGAAACAATTCACTGATCCCCTTGGGAAATTTCTCTGGCTTTAAACAACAGTAAACATTTCATAGAGTTTGTACAGAGAAGGGGGGAGTCAGAAAAAAAGAGTGAAGGAACATGCTACTACTAACAACCCTGGGGTCAGACACATACCTAACACCCAGAAAACTACTCTGGTTAGAGGAGCAGTCTGGCTACCCAGCACCCCACTGACATGGCCTGACATGAAGCCAGGACCTTCCATGATGATATTAATGGATGCATATTCAAAACCTACAATGTTCTCTAAAAAAATCTCCATCTCCCCAGTGGTCACTCCCAGGTCCACATCTCACCCCGTGCAGCACCACTGGGGCAATGCAACAATATTGTGCAGCTAGTGCAATTGCCTCAGGACTGGTGGGCAGACAGACTGGCCAAAGGGCCAATTTGGGAGCAAACCAAGAACTAGCCCGACTATCCATGTCACTGCCTGATTCCTGCTTTCATCCTTTAAGAGCAAAGCTTTGACAAGAACCATACCCTGGGTTATGGGCAAGGCAGAACTTAATCCACATTCAACTCCTACCCTGGCTAACCCAAGGCAAAGCTACACTAAAAACATTTTTACATGTTCACTTGCATCAGTGGCATAAGCAGAGGTTGCTCAGCACAGAAAAGATATTGATGCCTCTGTCACCCTTGCTGCAATCAAGAGCTGCTGTTTTCTGAAGCAGAAAGAGTAATCCCAAACATCAAGCCTGTTGAACCCTGGATGTTGTGGTTGTAAATACCATGAAATTCACTGGGTGAATGATTACAGGAGAGTAACTGGGCTGAGACTCACTTGTTGTTTAGTGCTCCTCCCTGGTCGCAGTCACACGGCCGACATCCATCCATGTCATTGCTCAGGCCCCAATGCTCAGGCTGGAGGAGAAAACACCACCAGCACTGTTACCTGATGCAGATTTAATCCTATACCCAAAGGCACATTTTTAAATACTCAGCATAAACTATCTGACTGCCTCCACAACCCATGAATCCTGCTCCCCTTGTTGTGGGTCTACTCCAACAACCACCACCATCACTCCCCCACCTGCTCTCCTCCCACCTTGTTGATTATTCCAAGGGCAAAAGAGCCACATGTGGGGCAGTGGGTGTTTGTGTGGGGCACTGCCCTTGCAGGGTTGGTATTCTGCAACTTGCTTGTTAGACAGACAGACTTGTTCAGCTTTTCCACTGCTAGATAAGAGTCTGTCAGTGTTTGTACAAACACATCCACTTATCAGACAGTCTGTTTCTATAACACTCCAGCATGCATAAACACTACATGGAAATGTATGTGTATGAAATAATCCCTGCCTAAAATAATGGCCTGTATAGGAAGCAATTTTTTTGATAACACTGCTTCCCAGATAATTTTGTCTTTCACCCCAGTGAGGACTTCAGAAGAACTGCCCCAGATTCCTCATTTGCACAGAGCAATCACAGGTATGCTAATGTCTTGCTCCTTATGGTCCCAGAATTAAACTGGATGCTCTTGTCCGCCTTGACATGCACCCCAGCTCTCTGATACGCAGCACACAGCACACATCCCAAGGTGCCCTAAATGCCAGGCATGGGCTTCCAGGCAGTCAGAGACAGTGGCCAGCACCTTGCTCCACGCTTTCTGAACTCCAGCCTCCCTCACACCAGTGTCTCCCAATTTATTTTACGGTAAACTACTTGCCAGGCATTGACTGCACTGCTTTCCTGTGACCAGACGCTTACAATAGCAGTTTCCTGTCTCCAAATCACACGGATTCCCCCCGGGGTGGGTACCCAGAGGATTACATGCACAAGCTAGATTGGGAAATACAAACAGGCAGGTCAAGAGACAGGATTGGAGTTATATTTTAGACAGTATTCAACATAAATATATACATTAAAGCTTCCCCTGAATTCCCCAGGACATAAATTAATTGCACACTTTGCCTGCCACTCATCCCAGTAAAACTTGCCTGGCTTAGAGACTTATAATTGAAAACAAATAAGGAGGATTATGCTATTTCCACTGAATACCCAAGAAGGATCAGTTGGTGTCCTGAGTTCTAAGGGCTGATGAACTACAGGACACAGCAAATCTAAAATGCTTTCCCTTCACCAAAAAAATGAACCAAAGACAAAAAATACATCCCACAAACCAACTTCTCACAGCTCTAACAGCTCCTCAAAGAGCTTTTGATCACACATAAAGGAACATATGTTTTTACTCACACTGGCAACCCACTGGGTCATCAGCACTCAGGCCATAGAAGCCTTCCTTGCAGAGGTCACAACGCTCCCCTTCAACAAATAATTTACAGCGGCACTGTCCGGCAATTAGGCCAGTAGAGAAATCAGTGTAGCGATCACAGATGCCATCGTTTTGGGAGCCAGCTGGGTCACAGTTGCAAGCTAAGAAGGAAGCATCACATGGGTTTTATTGACTGCTACAAAATAGAAGGCCAAGTCTCACACTAAATTATTTAATCTCAGCTGCTGTGTAGGGAGACTGTAATTAATAGACACAGTATGGGTTGAACATGTTAAGACCAGGTAAATTTCCAGATTCTCGAAGAGAAAATGAAACTCCCAGTCGGGCTCGCTCAAGACCTCCAAGACAACTACCTTGTCTCAGGGATCTCAAGGCCATTCCCACCCTGAGGAGATGAGCTGCACTTACGCTCACAGACATCAGGGTCCCGCAGATCTCTCTCCGGGTGCTGGAAGTAGAAGGGCTTGCATTGCTCGCAGTTGTGTCCCATAGTGTTGTGCTGGCAGTCGTCACACACTCCCCCACTGGTGTTCCCCGTCGTCATGTACACAGCCATGTCGAAGTGGCACTGGCTGGAGTGGCCATTGCAGTTGCATTCTGTGACAAAGACAGAAACCAAAGAGCCTGGTCATTGAGGAGATGGAAGTCTGCAGAAAAGACAGACCAGTGTCAAACAAAGAACATGCAGGATTTTATACACGGTCAAAAGTTCCCAAGTAACAGCATCTAATGCTCAGGACATCCAGTTCTGCATTTTAGTCAAACTCACTTTTGCATGCGTTACTATTGCGACCTTCAGCAGGGCGCCAGGGTAAGTCATGGTAGAAATCCAAACACTGTTCACAGTTTAATCCTTTGGTATTATGTCTGCACATGCAGTGCCCATGGACCTGTAATTAAAAAAAAAAGAAAAAAAAGAAAAAAAAAGAGTTGGTTATAAAAGGAAAAAAAATCATTCTCCAATTAATGCAAAATATAATTAGTACAGAATGAATATACTTTTTGAGACCTTCATCTCCATATCTGCTTAGAAAGGCGGGAAGGGCCATAGGAGAGTCCTTTACCTGCTAAGGTAAAGATGTCCTCATACAAACTCTGTCCTTTCCTTACTGGAACTAGTGCCTGAATAAATGCTTTCAGACATAAACAAGGAGAGCACAGTTCCACTTCAATAATGACAAAAGCCTCTTGGAACTTAAAGTTAGCTGTTTATTAGCTGTTAATTAGCTATTAAGATGCATAGAGCTATATCAGCACCACTAGCCCAGTCCCCTCTCTTCAGCTCTGACTTGGTTCTCAAAGCAAAGATAACTAACAGTTTGTATGGGGTTTATCCATCAACCCCAGACTTTGCCTCCAGAAACAAGCACTAAGTAGATGAACAATGACCATGTGATAGCTGCTGCCACAGACCACCAGGACTGCCAGCACTGAAGCCATGATGTTAAAGGCAAAGATCAGGTGGAGACACTGACCAAAAGCACAGGGCAAAGGAGCACAACCGGCTCAACGGCATCTTGCAACCTCCCTGTATGCATCATATTTCCACTCAGTTAATAACTCACTTATTAACAGAGGTGCTATTACTGCTTGCCAGGCAAAAATCATAGGGAAAACCAGACCCCAGAAGGGATGTGGCACTTGTGCAGCTGCATATCAAGAAGGCAATCAGCATTTTCCTTCAGGACTTGTGTAAATTAGAGTTACAGCCTCCACTTCTCAGCTGGTAATGACTGATACAAACATAGACATTTTTGACTCACAGGTATATCATCCTTTGATGCCTCTATTCAGTACAATTTTAGGGTAACCAAGTCAATATCCATCTCTGACCCCATAAAGTTACGCATCCTTTCTTCATTCCTACCTTTTAATTTCATCAGCTCTTTAACATAATTAGAAAAGTAAGGTTAGAACAATTTTTACCTAATCTGAGAACTCTGATTAACACTGATGACAAGATACATTCACTGAGAAAGAATAATTGTAACAGTTTTCTTGTTTGAAAATCAAAAGTTCAGAGCAGGGCTACAGTGTGTCATCTTTATATCTGTGTTGAAATCACTTAAAAGAGGAACAGACGGGAAGAGCTTTATGCAAAAGAAGTGTGAGTATTTACCATTCCTTCCACTTCTTCATCTAAGCCCTCCACCGGTGCACACTCACTGGCATGTCCATAGCAGAAACAGTTCCCACGAACCACCATGTCATAGATAGCATAGTAATACTTCTCTCGGATCTCCATCCTAGAGTCCAAGAGATTATCTCCCAGTGTGTGCAGCTTGACGAATTTGACTCTCAGATTTGTGATCTTTAACAGGTCTGCAGAGGACACAAAAAAAAAATTCAACAAAACCCAGTCTGGAATTATTTACCAGATATTGTATTGAATGGGAGGAAGCCACGAGTGACTTCCTAAGCATGCTTCCTATGAGCAGATTAAGTCACATGTAATTTCAGCACTTAAATACTACACATCACTTCATGCTCCCAAATTAAAAAAAAATAAACTACACTATTTTACTACAGGTTGATAACTGAATAAGTAAGCTTAAGCTTAATTAAAAATACTAGTCTATTTTATTGTAGATATGCACAGGTACAACCACAAATATTAAAGGCACGCAGAAAAGCAGCACTGAAAAGACAATGGTTTTTTAGGGCTTTAAAATAAAAAACGGGCAAGGACTTGATATTAAGAAACTGCTGACAAGTGGACCAGGAGCCTTAAGAATTAGAAGCCTATTAGAAAACATCTTAGTTGAAAACAAAGCCACAAATAATTCTTGTTTTGCATACGCCCAACTTTCCTAGCAAATATAATTAGTTACATTTTGTGGAAAGAAGCAACATCCCACCACTGACCAAATACAAAGAAGTTCTTAAGGGATAATCCATGGGAAAACAATACTGTAGTAATTAATTCAGTCTACATGTTCACTTTGATATTGTGAATCCTGTGTAATTTCTTATAGCCTTGAACTACGCTTGAAAAAGCACTTCAAGCCCATGAAAGCAGTTTCTTCTTTAAAATATTGGTTAAAAAAACCCAATATCAAACTGATATAGCAACCAGTAGACACTCCTCTACTGCAGGTATTTTCTGCTGCTCTGGGTAGCTTTACACTGAAGGGCAGGAACTGAAACTAAGAATGCACATTAAATCACAGGTCAAGTTTAAGGCCAAGCACCGCAGACCCCTCAGGCCAAATGCCCCACGAGGTTTCTCTTTGAGCCAAGCCAAGCAAAAGATCCCTCTACCTTTGCATTCATGGTTTGCCATGACCATACACGAACACTACAGTAAATTGTGGTTTCTGACCACATCTGTGTAGTCCAGCCATGCAGTGCTACCATGGCCAACAGTTCCAAAGTCATGACTCAAGTGTTCTGAAAAATAAAACATGACCCCACTGATTTTAGCTAGAAATGCACAATGATGTAAGTACCTTTGTAGTTCTGTTTCTTTTCTTTCTGAATACTGTACAATTACAGGATCACATTTCAAGGTTTCTCTTGGCAACTGCATGTATTTTGAGGAGAAGGGGTCTTTAATGAAAATAAATCCCTGATTAATTAAGGGATCAACTTCAATGATACATGTAAGAGCAATCCCTTGAGTTGAGAATACTCATCATTATTTCCCAGCACATCACTGTCTAAGGCAAAGGAGCCATAGACATAGGAATTAATATGACTTCAGAACTGCAGTCAAGGCTAATGCATGAATTTGTGGATTACTGTTTTTTGTAAACAAGTAAGTACTGAAATGCTTTCAAATGAGCATGAATGGTAAGAGCATACATACTTTGGATCCTTGGACTGTATGGATCTTCAATTCTAAAAGCAGGATCTAAAACACGATATATTACCTGGAAGAGAAATCAAACAATAAAAGACTCAGCTTTAAAAATAAGTGAAAAAAGGTCTACACAATAAACATATTAGAAAAAAAAGCCTCTCACCTCTCCCTCTGTTGAAGGTTCAATATCAGAGTATCGAGAATCACAAATTATATCATCCACTTTCTTCATGGGTCCAGTTGAAATCCCAGGAAATGAGCTCTCACAGTCATAAGCAAAATACCTATAAACTTGCCATGTCTGTCCAAAGTCAGATGATCTCTCAATCAACATTGCAGCAGGACGGAATGTCTAACAGTAAGAATAACAATTATTTGGTTAATTATTAGTTGCATTTACAGTGAGCACTTCGTAGTGTAAACAATCCACATCTGAATTTTAATCTTTTTCTGTCCACTGTTTCCAGTATTTGCAAATACTGGAAATATTTTTCAGAATGACATCCCACTTTCTGCTCAGAGGCAGATATTTGAAATAACACACATCAAACCACTGACAACCCTCTTCAAAAGATGGCACTCAGTGGACAAGTGCTTAAATACACTTAAAATAAATAAGCAAACTTCTAAGTTTTTTGGATTCCAATCATTTCTGAAAGGTGAGGCTTAAAAGAGGGCTTCAGGGAGACACTGCTTGTGAAAAGCAGCATAGCCTTCTTCAGTGATGTACTTCCTCACCTGAACTCACCTAGTCTCCTCTCCTGCCCTGGGGACTGGAAGGCCATGATCAGTGCTTTCCATCTGGCTCTGACACCCAGAAGTTCTTCCTGAGCAGTTACCTCTGATGTTCAGAGAAGCTCTGAGGTTGCCCACCTCTATGTCTGACCACATGACCTTTTGCAGTGTCTCTGACAGCCAGTCATCCCCTGTGCTGCCTTAAGAAAACCTTCTTTAAGGAGATTGAGATGTTCAGCTTCATCCACTTCTGCTGTATTTGACTTCCCTAGTCCCCAGTGACCCTCCTCCACCTGGCCTTGCCCAGACTCTGGCAGGTTGCACTTGTTTCACACAAACCACTGCTCTTCTTACCTACACATATTCAACTCTAGAACAACTAGTTTATGAGATTTTTAAACAATTTTTAATCCCACTGACCTAAAAAATATTCTGTTTCAATTCAGGCTGCCTTTCAAAAAACAGGAATTAATTTAACATATGGCTTGCATCTCCCAAGAAACGCCAACTGTCTCTTTCTTAGTTTTGTGTATTCGGAGGGGGACCTCCCAGAGTCACAGCTGGAAAGAAATTTTCTCTGTGCTTCCTGGCTGAAAACATCACCCAATTTAGAAACTGGAATCTCACCCAATAAAAAACATAGGAACCCAGGTGTAAGGCAGCTCAAGTGTCTACCACACAAAGCCAACAAATCAACATTAAAACTATCTTTCCCCTACAGCCTTCTTCCTGATGGCAGACCAAGATCCTGCACTGGGGTACAATGGCTGCAGCAGCCTTATCATTTTAGGGGTCATTCAGAGGTCCCTTGCTGCTGGGTCCAGCAGAAAGGACCATCTTCCACCCCAGCCATCACCTTGAGGCAAGGGGAGAAACTCTACTTGATGCCACAAGAAAGACGAACCAGCTCTCCTAGAAAGCTGATGGATAAAAATTAAGAGATTAATTGTCCACACAGGAGGAGCAGGGATTTAGCAGAGCTTGCCTGTGATTTAGGATGTACGGGGCATAATCTGCCATTCCAAGACATCTGTTTGTAAAAAAACAAAGACACTTTGTGTACAGATGTTCTTTCTTCCTGAAGACTTTTCCATTTGCCAAATGAAAACTGATACCATGGCCAACTTTTTTTAGGAAAAAGATCCTTTCTACTATATGATTTAGCTAACTATCTTCTAGAACATAATCACTGGAGACACACCAAAACAAACCCAGGCTTCAGTATGACTCCTTCTGCAGCCTACCTGGAGTTCAAACACAAGTCACAATTCAGCCTTTCTGCATGACTTTAGCAGGGGGGTTAATGGTTGGCAGCTCCAAAGAAATCAGGCCAAATAGTTCAGACAAAACCCAAATCCCAAATATCAAATAGATGCAAAGGACTGTAAGACTTCTCATTTCCTCATGTTTTAGGGTTTGTGGTAAGGTTGGGGCTTCCTTACCTTAAAGGTCATAATGAGATGAGTGAAATGAAACTCAGCCTCCAGGTTCAGTTGGATAGTCACGTTTTCCAAACCTGCAAGGGCAGGGAAAAGAAAGTGTACCACTTGGCTCTATTGTAAAAAAGGAACATGGAGGTTAGTGCATTCCTGAGGTACAAGGGAAGGTACCAACAACCTGCTTAAAAATGTATCACACGTGGGATTCGTGTGCACCATTGGCACCAAACATACTAAACCCCAAGTGTGNGAGCTAAGAACTTTTCTGTGTGAATGCTGCCAAGTCTATTGCAAAAAACATGAATTATCTGGAATGGTAAAAAAGAGCTGCTGGAGGCAAGCAGCTTGCTAGGCTGATCTAAATGGTTAAAAAGGATTTAATGAAAACCTTTCTTTAACAGGCCGTGAAACTGTTACAAATATTACCTTCTTTTTCATACAGTAAGGCAGCTATTGCCAATGCATTTGTAGAAATCCCATCCTGTCCAGTTGACTTTAAGGCTTCAGGATAAGATTTTTGTTTGAGAAACCTTGATGCCTTGTTTTGTGTGTGAAGACATGCCAAAAGCATAACCAGAAAAGTAAAATAGGCAGAAGAAGGATTAAAAAAAAAAACCCAAAAAACAACAAACCACAGAAAAACCTCTGCCAAACTAGCACGCAATATTTTAACTAGCTGGCTTGTTTATGGGGTTCATCTTATTGTCTGGCATACGGATACAGGAATTCAGGGAGCCCGGGAGGGAAAAGGCAGCTTGTAGGGTAAGAAATATCCCTGGCTTTATTCTCCTGGGGTAGGAAAGGGAAATGGGAGGTCTGCAGGCAGAGCAACAGCCCCCGGCTCTGCGTCCAAACCTCCTCCTTCACCAACCTCCCTCCAGTCCAGCGGCTGGGGAAGCCCTGTGGAACTTCCCTGGCAGCACCGCTCCGGGATATCTACTCCTGGAAGGCTGCTCTGCTCCGGCTGCCCAAACACGAGGGAGGTCTAAAGCTAGTGTGGAAAACTCTTCTCTTTAGGAAAGGATTCTTGCTAAGCGCTGGGCAGCTGTTTCCAACACTCCTGGAGGGCTCAGGGGGTTTTGTTATGGATTAAGGACTGCTCCAGGACACACAAAAGCAGCCAGTTTTACTCATCCCTCCTCACACAGCATGATCCTTCACAGGGCAGTAATCACCAGGCCAGAGATAACAGCACACCACAGGTACCCTTAAACAAAAGCAGGGAAAACAGCTCCCAGCCCCGGAAATGGCTCTGGACAAACCCCATACCATTTTCCGACTGCCACCAGAGCTTCAGGCGATTTGGAGCAAACGTGGTGACAACATTTTCAATGCGATGACTGTCAGGATTTAGAGTATCGTGGAAGGGATCCTCGGAGTCACATATGAAACATTTTTTGTCCTCCTGAAACAACACGATAATCAGCATTACTGATTTTATCCAGCAATAGTTGCTTCCTGCAGATAAAAGTATTTTCCTTTCACACCACATTCCATTCATTTTGCTTGCAGGAGTCATCAAAGGTATTTTTTTGTTGAAATGCAAAGAGTATTTACCTTTATGAATTAATGCAAATTGTCAAATGGAAAATATGTCAAGAATTCCATAAACTTCATTTTTAGGGGAAGTATGTTTTCTATCAAAATTGCAGTTTCAGGAACCCTCTTCCAACACACCTATGCTCCAGCAGAAGCCAGAACCAAAGGCAGCATCTACAGAAAATTGCTGAGTTGCTTCCGTAAAAATGTACATGTGCAAAACTGCATCTTCAACAAATTGTGTGAAATAACCTTGGCTTTTGAGAGCTGGCTTGGAAATTAATTAGGGATATCTCCCATAAGGCTTAGTGCATGTCAAGGGGCCATCAGTGACTTAGTGACCAAGCCCTTTCAGCATGACTCCGAAACCAGATTGTCAAGCTCTTACTTGCATCTTCACCTGCTGTTGCAACCCAAAGCTATGGACATGAAGACCATCTGCCACACTATAAGGTGTGCCCATAGAAAACCAACTCAGACCAAGTCCGTCATGTTCTGATTGGAAAAAACAGAAGCTTCTTCACCAGAATGACAAAACCCTGTCATGGCTATTACTACAAACAGTGCTATTTTTGCATTGTCCCAGGGCCTGAAATCACGACTTTATGATTTTGTAGGGCAGGATGCAAACCGAACCAAAAGGGAGGGTTCCTGGCCAAAGCAACTGGAGTGGGCAGATAAGGGAGAGGAGCTCATTGCACGGCAGTGAGGGAGCCTGGACACACCAGCAACTCATCACTGTCAAAAGTTACACAGGCATCATTCCTAGAGCACGTTCATGGAGACAAACACAGTGCTTTATCAGCCAAGAATGTGAGAGCTGGCAGATCTGCGCCACACAGGCTTTCCATTTCACCAGTTTTGGCTTCAGGGACTCCTCCCAAGCTCAGTGCTTCACCCTCCACAAGCCCTCAAGAGAGAGAATAGCAGGAGGAATAGTCCAGGGGAAGATGTCCCCTATCGCCTGCTCCAGGTTCCTCTCCCCCAGCACTTCATGCCACAATTCACTCCTTCTCTCGCCAAAACTGAATCCTAGAAGACCTAATTCTCCAAAGCACTCAACACAGCCAAGCCTCATGTTATTAAGAGGACACATGGCAGCTTCCCAGGATTTCTTCAATATCAACCATTATGGTTCAGAAGTAACCAGGAACATCCGAAATCCTGAAATTGGGTGTGTGAGATCCCAAATAAGGGCACATGGGAACTTCTGAAGTGATGCTTTTTACTCTGGCACTTCAACATTTTTTGAGACAAGAAAACATAAAAGTGCCATTGTTATTTTGCTCTAGCGGAGATGCTAATGCTGTTAAGGTCAAACCCAACATACTCTGAAAACATCCCAGTGAAGCTAAACCCCACGTTAAATAAAGTATTAACCCTAGTACACAGAGCACTATGGAGAAACTAAAGGCAGGGAAGGAGGAGGGAGATTTGGTAACTTCAGGGCACAAATGAGTGAAGTGCTACAGCCCCTTCTGCTTCCCGTGGTTTTTCTTCCAAGTAACAGAATCCGGCCCTATTGTCTCCACAGTAATTCGTCCGGAGATTATCCCTTTACTTTCAGTTCAGCAGAGTTCCACTTAAAACTGATATTTTCTTCTTCTCCACCATCCCTTCTCTGAGATTTTAAGTGTAGTGAGCTGCTTCTGGCTTAAACAGAAATGAGCTCTGTGTATTCCACCAGATGTGCTGACAACCTTATTTGCATCCTTTCGCTCGGAGACCATACACATGTAATTACATTATGGGACTGTAGCCAAAACACTGCCGGGCCCTACGGCCCACTCTCCATCAGGAAGCTGTCTAGACGGCTCCGAGCAAGCCTGGAAATAGAGCAGTAATTGAACTTACTGCGGCACATTCCTCCTTACTGACCTCGATCAGCAAAAGGGGATCGGGAGCCGAAAGCCGTAAGAGATCCCCTGGACCCGGAGTGTGGGGTCTCACACGAGGCACGAAGCGGCCCCACCGAAGACCTCTGCCCGCGCCTCCCTCCTGCAGGCGACGGCTCGTCCCGCCGCACCGGCCCGGGCGATGCCCGCGGACGCGCTCCCCGCGCAGCTCCCGCACGGCGGG